>NDFZ01004277.1:53409-67718 GCA_002192655.3 Mamestra configurata
AGAGAGGAACCTCCTAACAATACGAGCCGTGTCCAGAAGTACCGCTTTCTGAATCAGGCCCTTGATCCAGCTGCCTAACGAGAGCCTCCTGAGGTGCTGGTCGAGGCTCGTGGCTATTAAGCCATTGGCTGACACAACTATCGGTACAATGATTGCTGAGTCCACATCCCACATGTCGACAACCTCGCGAGCCAAGTCAATATATTTGATTTGCTTATCTTTCTCGGCTTTCACGAGGTTCTCGTCAAGCGGAACGGTTATGTCTACAATCATTGCACGCCTCTCGTTTCGGTCCACAACCACTATATCAGGCTTATTGGCAACAATAGTCCTGTCAGTGATGATGGACCGATCCCAGTACAATGTGATATTGCCATTATCGAGAACTGGGTCGGGCGCATACCTGTAGTACGGCACCTCCGATTCCACAAGAGAGTATTTCAGAGCAAGTTGCTGATGGATAATCCTGGCTACAAGGTTGTGCCTATGCAAGTATTCTCCGTTAGCTAGACGAGAACAACCNTATGTCTACAATCATTGCACGCCTCTCGATTCGGTCCACCACCACTATATCAGGCTTATTGGCAACAATAGTCCTGTCAGTGATGATGGACCGATCCCAGTACAATGTGATATTGCCATTATCGAGAACTGGGTCGGGCGCATACCTGTAGTACGGCACCTCCGATTCCACAAGAGAGTATTTCAATATTATTATTATTATTATTTCTTCTGCATACTGGCATGCCAGCCAATGTGACACTTTCCTGTAGCCATGCCAAGCCAGCCAAAGAGGGCGGGAAAGTGTTCACGTGCCATAGCCAGCCAGCCATTGTCGATGAGTTGATTTGGGAATATAAAATATTTGTAACGAAACTGCCTGGTTTTTATTTATGTGGAACTGATGACGTATCCGGCGACTTCTTTTTATTTCCATAAATTAAAGACAAACTTAGAGGCACACGTTTTACGAGCCCTGATTGGCGGTGAATACGTTCCATGAAGCCATTGAAGAGGTCTCTAAGAATGACTGGTCCAACTGCTTTGTAAAATGGTTTCAGCGAATGCAAAAATGCATAAATTGTGAGGGAATATACTTTGAAAAACAATAAATGTATCGTAAGTCTTATTTATAAAAAAAAAAGTCTTATTTATCAGAACCCAGAAACTTTCAGTATGCCCTAAGTATCTTTTCGGAAGTTACAATTTTGTCTGAAAGCTAAACAGACTGTTGAAACCCGAAATATAATTTTCAGAAATTAATCCCCAAAATCTAATAACTAAAACTGGGTTTACTGGCTACAATAAGAACTTCGTTTTAAATGCAACAGGAATAATGGCCCTTGAGAATAATACTGTCCTACTATCAAACGATAAAACCGTATTTAAATTGATACAACAACTTGGTAACATTTTACTGTTGAAACTTTCCAGATCTCCACTGGAAGCGAGCGCCTTCATAATAATGCCTACAACATTCGAACCACGCGACGAAGCTAACTTCACGCTAAGAATATTCTCCAACAAGCCAATCAAGATGAAAGTGTTAGACAATCCACCGAAAATGACGAAGACTGCATTAGTGAAGGCACCCCCGGTAGTGGAAGTCAATAGCTTCGCGCAGTACGAAGCTGTGTTCCTGCAGCTAGCCGACGAACATAAGACAATAGACCCCTTTGAGCTGCAAGAACTACTCGATGCGTGTCTGCCGAATGATTATATCAAGAGCTGCGCGTCAATAGACACGTGTAGACAAATTGTTTTGTCTTTAGATGTATCCTTTACAATTGTAACTGCTTATTCCATTTCAGCAATATATCAGCCTAAGGTTACACTGGAAGCTGACTCTAACAAAGTTAAGAAAACTCTTAATGTTCAGTCTACAGGTGTTTAATCCATGGGCGGAAAAGACCATTCCAGTCAACTGGAATTTGAGCTTAGCACTAGACTATGATAAATGCAGTATGATCTTATTAGCTGACTATAAGATGATGACATCTTATCAATCTGAAGTCGTGTTTTATCAGACGGCTTGGCTTAGACTATACTATATAATTCTTTTCATCTATCAAAATCTTCCACCTCCAACCAGCCTATATTTTTGTAGTACACCTGTGCTGAACTAGTAGGAACTCATTCAGTCACTCTCTCCGACACTCATTTTTCCTTAAAATAAACCACAGAAAAAAGGAACAGGTCGCATTTCGTTATCAGACTTCAAAGACCTCATGTGCAGTTTAAAACACTGGCAGCTTGTATTCCGGACGCACGCTAGAGAAAAGATGGGAGTCCTCAGAGCCGAGAGGTTCCGCGACGCCCTCCGTGACGTCGGCTTTATAGTCCCCGAGAAAGTCATGAACCTCCTTGTCTTGAGATATATGAGGAAAGATGGCATGCTCAGGTTCGGTGACTTCGTTTCCGCTGTGATGCATCTGCATCGGGCGTTTGGTAAGTATTAGCTTTTGTTCTAATATGGAGGAAATTGGCGTTGATAGGGAAGTGTCGAAATTGATTGACTTAATATGTGATATGGCATGTGATGCGAAAGAAAACAATTTTATTGGTTTGGCTAGAATGGCAGGCAAATGCAATTGACTTACTGAAGCAGGAGACATTTGCCCCAACCCAAAATAAATTGGCGACTGGCCTGTTGGTCGAGTGGTTAGTGACCCTGACTGCTAAATCGGAGGTCGTGGGTTCAATTCCCACCCAGAACAAATCTTTGTGTGATGAGCATGATCATTTGTTCTGAGTCTGGGTGTAATTTGTCTATAATATGTATGTATTTAGAAATATATAAGTATCTTTATCAGTTGTCTGGTTTCCATAGCACAGGCTCTGCCTAGTTTGGGATCGGATGACCGTGTGTGAGTTGTTCCAAGATATTATTATTATTATTAAATTGGGATAGGACGGGATGATGATCACAGAAATATGTGCCGCAAGAAATCGTTCAGAGTTTTTATAGAATGAAGTAGCAGGACGATAATAATATCACCGCTAAACATTCGCTCATAGAGGTGGTGCTTATGTTTTCTTAAGAATGTAGAAAATTGTTTTCTATTTTCAGAAATCTTCCACAAAAGCAACAGTCTTCGGACGGAAGGTGTTCAAATGAATCTAACAGAGGTAAGCCTGTTTGAAAATACGCATATTAATATGGGATAGGTTTCAATGCTACGTAGGTACAGTCTACATAAAATATGAGGGCACTTAGGCCATGCATAGTATTGAAATACTTCTACACTTCTAAGAAAACCAATAACATCTGCATTGTACAAGAGTATACATATAATTGTTATCATTTCTAAACAGACATTAACAAGTTGTTTATGGTTGTAATGTTAAATACTAGTACCACTCGCTAAGTACCATACCAACTATCAGTTTGATATGAAATATTTGAGTAGGTCAGTAATTATCGACAGATTGGGTGCTTACAACAATCTGAAAACTTGTTACATAGATAATCCAACCGATTGGTAGTGGAAACTACCTTTGATGCTTACTATATACACACGCTAGTGCGTGTGTCTGTCACCGGTCAAATTGCAGACTCCGTAAGATTGTAATAAATCTTTTAAAATTATAATTTCTCGATATATTATGAAAAAAACGTTTTGTGTACAATAAATCCCATCCAAATTCAATAGTTTCCAATATAACCGTGACTTATTCATCATTATTTGAAAAGAGTAACTATGGAGTTTCTTGTCCGTTCTCCATAAGAATCTACCTTTCCGAATGGACAGTAGAGTCACTTTATTAATGTAATTTTTTTTTTTTACTGAACTGTAAACGATGACTTTCAAAAGTGCCGTTTAATGGCCTAATTGAAATAAACGTTTTGACTTTGACTTTATTAAAAAAAAAAGTTTACAATTTCATGGGATATTTTACAATCTTACGGCGTTTGCTATTTTCTTTGAAAATTGCCTCACATTCTGCAAGAATCTTATAAACAATTCGACTCATTGAGAAGTTAAGCTCTGGTTGATAACTTAGTGGCCGCGTCTACATTATTACTTTCATAGAATGTGATACTGATTTTGGTGGATCGACTATCATCTACATACAGTTTTCCCAATAGTCTTAAAACAAGTTATACCTACTGGATATTATTACTAAATTAATATTATTTTATTCACAGTGGCTGAAAAATGTATTCATGTGCTAATAAGACAAGACTAGCAATGTTTAGTGGTTAATTTCTACTTGGTAAGACCCGCAATGCGCAGCAAGATGGTCTGGGCTCAGAAGAAGCAGACTGAACGAGAAAAATATGAGTGGACAATTTCCTTATGATTTTTCATTGAAATAGAGCTACATAATTTTAAACCTACTTAAAAAATATTTTTGGATGTATTTAAATAACCAGTGTTGTGGCAATTCTGCCAAATACCTCTTAGTTTGTTTAAGTAACTAAAACACGAAGTCTTACGTACACAGAGTATGACTTTTATATATATATATATATAGTAATTTAGTAAATGGAACAACGATGACTAGCTAGCACTACACGGTTGTGATACCATTTTGAGAAAATGAAGTGTAAAAAGGTTTTTTTAGTCAGTTACGTGTCGTGAGAGTTCTAAAAGTTTTTTTTTCTTCAGTTTATACACCTTGTTAATTTATTCGATTTATTTTGATATCGAGCCTATGAAATGTATAATTTGTCGAAAAAAAGTAAAAGTGTCACAACTACTTTTAGGTAGGTATTTTAATCTCATTTTCTATACAAATTGTATGTCTTTTCTCAATATGCTGTTACTAATAGTTTACCTATTCTATTTTAGACATAAGCTACCTAGGTTCATGACATGAAAGTGAGTTTATCTCAACAATATAAATACTCAGTGCATTTAATTATTATTCTAGTTAAATATTAGTTTTTAAAGTGTGTTCTGTAGTCGGTTGCTATGTCCACGTTCTTTAAGTTTTAACTATCACCAGCATTGTATTTTCGACGCTGACTTTTAGTTTAAGAGACATAACGCAGTGTTGAATGTATTGATACGTGGTCGGTACATGCTATGGTCTGGGAAATAGTGGTTCCTATGTTGAATTATCCAGCATTAACCTTTTGAACGCCAATGTCACATATACGCGAGCGCCAGCGCGTGCTCTGTACGTTAAACATCACAAATATGTGACAAAAAGTACGGCGAATTTGTGGCGTGGCGTCGGGTTACGCCGATGGCTTCTGCGCAGAATGTCCACTTCTCAAAATGTCCACTGGTCGCAAAATGTCTTTTTCTCAGAATGTCTCTTTCGCAAAATGTCTCTTTCGCAGAATGTCCACTTCGCAAAATGTCTCTTTCGCAGAAAGTCCACTTCGCAAAATGTCCCTTTCGCATATTGTCCCCTTTTTATTTCTGACTTACTTTAATCATAATTCAATTCATTTTAGCAATTAGCTTTCACACATCATGTTTGACGTGTGTTTATTTGTATCGATATGGGTAAGCAAAAAAAAATGAAAAAATATAGTACAAATCACATTTTTAATAAGCTATAATTTACAATGTCGACATCAAGGTTCATGTATTTTTGAAATAACTAACTAATCACATTTATTTCTTTGCATAATCGCTTTATTTAAAGTAATTATTTTACCAACTTAATTATTATTAACTCGCAATAAAAAAAATAAGTCACAAATGTGATTAGTTAGTTATTTCAAAAATACATGAACCTTGATGTCGACATTGTAAATTATAGCTTATTAAAAATGTGATTTGTACTATATTTTTTTCATTTTTTTTTTGCTTACCCATATCTATACAAATAAACACACGTCAAACATGATGTGTGAAAGCTAATTGCTAAAATGAATTGAATTATGATTAAAGTAAGTCAGAAATAAAAAGGGGACAATATGCGAAAGGGACATTTTGCGAAGTGGACTTTCTGCGAAAGAGACATTTTGCGAAGTGGACATTCTGCGAAAGAGACATTTTGCGAAAGAGACATTCTGAGAAAAGGACATTTTGCGACCAGTGGACATTTTGAGAAGTGGACATTCTGCGCAGGAGCCATTCCGATGCGTTTATGCTCTGGCGTTCAAAAGGTTTTCTATGACACGATTTTACTATCGGTTTACATTCAAGACTAGTAGGTACCAGGAACACACACTTTTCATGAGATACTCGATGATACCTATCGTAAATTAGGCCTTTCGTCGAATTCCTAGAGAGAAAATTTCCAGTCTATAGTATGTCTGGCTAAAATCGTGCTTTTAATGAACACAAATATTACTGCAACGATCTCGCTTCACTCAAAATGATAATAATAATCTTTATTATGTTTAGTTGTAAATAATAGAATCGTAAATCCACCGAGTCGGTACTTACATTAGCATATTTGAATCACAAAAATTGAAATGTCATTAATGGCATTGTTTGTTTTGTATTAGATACTTATGTGAAATATATCTTGGTTTTCGAATAAAACTTATTGGTTTGAAACCTATTCTGTAGTTTTTTTTATACCATTATATTGTGAGTCCTATAGATGTCTCATATTTGGCGTAACTAAGACCTATGAGCAATGAGACTACGTTAATAAAGCAGCTTCTCTTACCACCTATCAGTCCTGACCAGAGCTTACGATCCCATATTCATGAGCCAAAATAATTATAACTAGGGATGTATCATGGTATGTTACAAAGATATTTTTTAACCTTTTCCCTTTTCACAAACCATTTGCAACAAACAAAAAACAACGGGTTGCACTCCGGGAGTGCCGGCAGAAGTGAAAACTTGAAAATTAACCTTGTGCATTTTTGATATTTTGGAATGGTTAGGGAATAATTTCGCACGAATTGCTTTAATTATCAGTATAAAAGTACTATCATTTATGTGGTAAAATACAATAGGTATTCATTTATTGCGCTATCGTACACAAACATTTCAATTAATATTACATTAAAAAATTAACACTTCAGAACTCTCCCTCCGTCTTACGAATTTTCGATCAGGTCAGTGTCCTGTCGCGAGTAACATTTTTTAGCCATCCCAAAAAGTGCACAACGCCGCTAAAGAAGTTTTCACTTCAAAAAAGCAATATTCTAATCAAAACATCAACGACGGCGACCATCAGAAAAGGGAGACAAGCTCGGTGAGGTCTGAAGAAATTCTATCAAAAAGAGCCTTTCTGATCTTAATCATATCGTCAAGATCAGAAAAAAATCTAGTCTGAGCCCATGGGCTCCGGTGCTTTTTCAAGTAAACATACGCGAACATGAAGATATAGATATTTACCTACAACTGTTTTAATAATCGCTTAGTTGCCACTTCGCGTGACCCAAGGGCTGGCTTGGCCATCGGTCAAAGAATAAGCATTGCCATACCACGTGGCAATACCACCAGTCTTTGACGCAATCAAAACGCACACACACTCATCATCGTCAAATTTTTGACGCCATATTTTAGGGTTAATTTAGTTAGTTTTTATTTTTATTTCTAGTGTAGGTAGGTATATAGTTAGTGAAGATAGTAAAATAAATATATTAGATAAGCGGAATTTAGTAAAAGAGGCGTAGCTCAAATCCGAGGTGCGGTATTTCGAGCTCCCTCGCGTTCGGCCTTGTATCCGTCTTCTTTAGTTCTGGGCAAAATATAAACCTATCCTATTCCAGGCGGGAGGTTTTGAAGATTCACCCCCCTGCCGGTGCCCATGTCTAAGCCTACCGGCCCGGCCTACCTATGTTCCTTCCGCAGCACTGAACCACAAGCATTTTAGCTCCATCACTGGTTAACTTAGAAGTGCCATGTTTGACCGATGCAGTGAACGCTTGGAAAGTGGCTTGCCCGAATATGGCGTTGCCCGTGAATTCATCTTCCACAGTGGGATGAGCAACTCTGCAGTTTGGCACGGAATAACCTCTTAAATACGTCATCAATACTGCTACTAAAGCATTGTTGCAAAATGGAATCCTTGTTGACTTTGATTGACCCATTCAACAACAATATTTATTGATTCTAAGTGAAACGCATGCATGCCAAACTCAAAAAGTCTGAAGATAATCAATTATTAAAAATTGCTTATAACCGGTATCGCAACTTCTGCAATTCCCTCTTAAAGAAACTCAAACGCTCGTACGAAAAAAAACAATTTAGCAAGGCAAAAAATAATATTAAGGAGACATGGGATGTTATTAAGAAAGTATCAGATCTATAAACACGTGGCCCTCCCTCTTTTGACCTGCAGCAAGTAACTGATACCCCAAAATCTTCGTTGAATTACGTCAACAACTTTTTTGCGAATGTCGGCAGCAACTTAGCGTCTAAGATTAAACAACCCTTCTTGGGACCCAAACTTGTGACGAACTCCAATTCTTCCAGTTCAATGGCTCTCCTTGAGGTATCATCTGAGGAAGAAGTTGATTCCATAGTTTTGGGTCTCAGGTCTGAATGTGCAACAGGCGGGGACTGTATACCCTCTAAAGTTATAAAAGCCTCACGATATGTTTTAGTTCCGATTATTACTCATGTTTGTAATATATCTATTGGTGCTGGTGTCTTCCCAAAAGCTTTTAAAAAAGCAGTAGTTCACCCCATTTATAAGTCTGGGCGCAAAAATGATGTAGGTAACTACCGTCCAATTTCGATATTAACGGCTATGTCAAAAATCTTAGAACGCATATTGAATAAAAGTCTGACTAATTATCTCAAGGCGAATAGTATCTTGGCCGATAATCAATATGGTTTCAGAAGCGGAATAAGTTCCGAAGACGCTGTTATGGCTTTATCCGATCATGTAGTAAGAGCGCTTGACAGAAAACTCAAGTGCTTGGGAATTTTTCTTGATCTGTCGAAGGCATTTGACACCGTTTCTGTCCCAGCCTTACTGAAAAAAATGGAAATCATAGGAATTCGAGGCCTCCCCTTAAAAAACTTTGCACTCTACCTCAGTGATCGTATCCAAAAGGTGAAAATCGGTCCGCATGAAAGTGAAGACCTACCCATCACGTATGGTGTTCCGCAAGGCAGCATATTTGGTCCTACCCTCTTTATACCGCCCTTATAATATATGGTTCTAATTGGTTGCAGACATATCACAATGCCGAGGCTGCGCTTACCAGCGTGATGAACTGGCTGACTGATAATTTACTTACTTTAAATCTTGACAAAACGTTGTACATTCCCTTTTCAATTAGATCTAATCTGTGCCCACCAAATTCTCTTACCCTGCAAGCGCACAACTGTATGCCTGTAACGCAATGTAGTTACCTATTCCTTACTAAATCTTCTTGTGTAAGGTACCTAGGAGTACTCATTGATCAGCATCTAAACTGGCACCCACAAATAGAAAAAGTCACGTCTCGAATACGAAAGCTGATCTACGTTTTTAAGAAGCTTCGAAACTCTGCTGACCGTGATACCCTTAAATTAGTATATTTTTCACTCTGTCAGTCCGTCCTATCGTACTGTTTACCTGTTTGGGGAGGTGCCACTAAAAACGTCTTCATCCGCCTAGAGAGGGCGCAGAGGGCTGTCCTGAAGGTAATGCTCCTTCGTCCACGACGATATCCCACTGTGCAGCTTTATGCTGACTGCAAAGTGCTCACAGTCAGGCAACTTTATGTGCTGCTGACGACTCTTCGCAAACACTCTGCACGTCCCTCTACGAAGCCGACTGGCAGGCATAAACATAACGTTTTCCCATCGGAACGCCACAGAACAGCCTTTGCCAAACGTCAGTNCCTGTTTGGGGAGGTGCCACTAAAAACGTCTTCATCCGCCTAGAGAGGGCGCAGAGGGCTGTCCTGAAGGTAATGCTCCTTCGTCCACGACGATATCCCACTGTGCAGCTTTATGCTGACTGCAAAGTGCTCACAGTCAGGCAACTTTATGTGCTGCTGACGACTCTTCGCAAACACTCTGCACGTCCCTCTACGAAGCCGACTGGCAGGCATAAACATAACGTTTTCCCATCGGTACGCCACAGAACAGCCTTTGCCAAACGTCAGTTCTATGTTACTAGCGGTAAAATGTATAACTGCCTAAACAAAAAAATAAACATTTATTCGTTCACAAGAACCCAATGTAAAAATGAACTTAATGAATAATCATTAAGTTCATTTTTACATTGGGATCATAGTGAAATCAAAATTAAGTGTTTGAAGATAACTTCAAACACTTAATTTTGATTTCACCGAGAACCTTCTGCTGGGTAACTTATAATTACCTCCTACACACACACCTCACATTCAAACAAAAACTCTTAACTTTAATTAAATGTAATGATATTATTATTTTTTTTTTATTTCTAACTTAATTATTTTTATTGTAATCATAAATAGTATTCTTTTTTATATTTTTTCACCATTTATTGTGAAAACTTTATAATGAAAGCTACATAATATATATTTTATGGCTAAGTTACCACGAAGGATCACTGACTCCTAAGTCACAGGCACATACACCTAGTTTAAGAGTCAGGGTATTTAAAATGTTTTGTTCTGAAAGCCTTTAATATTTTAGCCCTAATGAGAACTTTTTTTTTTTTTTTAATGTGTCGCTCTACGATGATGATATTGACAAGTTTCTGCTTCCCTACTTGTTAATAATAAAAACGATAAATAACAGACATAGCATTTTATTAATTGTTCTATTAAAATTCTTGTTCCTACCAATTAGCTAAGAAATTACTCAAATTATTTACTAAATAATACTATTTACATCAAAAAGCAAATCACAGAAAATACGGCAAACTCTGTACAAACTATAAAGAGGTAACAAAGAGAGATTAACTATCACTGAACTTGGGGTAAGTAATAGATGATATAACAACAAAATCTCTAAAATTTACGACATATAACAACGGAAGCTATAATTTTATTTAATATAACAATTAGTTAATATCTAATAAACGATTGATATAATTTTAAAATAACTATTTTTTATAAGCATAACATACATTAAATATAAAATCGTTTGACATACCACTCATATGATATAAAAACATAACTAGTAACTGATTATCACCTGCGCTAAGATAGTTCGACGGAGCCTCGCTTCGTGAGGCTCCTATTTCTCTGTGGTTTTAAAAAAAATAACAGCGAAGGCTAAGGCGGGAAAGAAGCAGAGCGGATCTGCTTCTTTCCCGTCTTAGCCTTCTAACTTAACCTATCCGAGTCGGGGTACTGAGTTGGGGTGTTAACCATAATGGCGTTTTTTATATATATTAAACGTTAGACCAAATGACTTTCGATTACATAAACGTTATATCAAACAACGTTATACTAAATAAGTTTTAGAAGAAATAAATGTTATATGTAAAGAAATTATATCAACAGTTGGTATATCTCACGTTGATTATATCTTATGAACAGATAATAAAATGAAATTATTCCAAATGAGTTTATACATTATGAAACGCACCCCTGAACTTGGAATGAACAAAATTTCAAATCTGGCTTGCTAACTTACTAGTGTTCAAATAGAATTTCCATATTAACTTTACCAATGTCAAAAGTTACACTATGCCTTTGTGTATAATATGTTTAAAAAGGGTCACTAAGGTCTCTTTATCAATTTAAAGATTACATTTGTATATTTGCACAAGGACTGAAGGATGACTTGGAAACCTATGAAGCTTTCTTCCAGCCAGAAAAATACAACTTCATTTCAGCAAGAGAGGATGTTGTGGATTGCCAATAATATGAAAATTGGGGATTATGATAAGCCATTATGATTGGTGCATTATAGCCATTTACCCTTTCCTTAATACTAATTTTTAGCGTTTAAGTTATGTATGGCTATTCTTTAGTACACAATATATATTTGTTCAGAACTATTTTTACTACGAAGAATGCTGTAATCTGTCAATCATGCTAAAACGCACCAACTTATAAAGTTAAATCTAGTATTGATACTTGAAAATTAGTTCAATCCATCCAGTACTCAGAGCAATAACAGATATTAGATATTATTACAAGAATTATTTCTGATCTCCTGACATATGTATATCTTCATCAGAAGATTCTGTGGCAGCTTTGTGTAGTTCGTATAGCTGGACTATCTGTTCATCTGTCATATGATCCAACAGCTGCGGGTCTAAGTATTCACCGACTTTCTTCTTCTTTACTTGTAATGGTTTCATCTGCTTTGCTAGGGTTATTGCATAATCCTGGAATGAAAAAGTAATATTTTTTAAATTATTTTTGAATCATGTGTGATCTGTACATAGTAGATGATTTTCAGTTACTAAGGAACATAAGTAGAATAGTTATATTTTACAGAGCTAGGAGTTTGTTTTCCACTCTTAGTCCTTATCTTGGACTATTGTGCATGGGCCACTGAGCAGCGCTAATGTATAGTTACACATACATGACATACGTCCATACAATCAAAACATTTTCCAATGGGGGAGGCAGATACCAGAGAACACACCTGCTACAATCCTTACATACTAGTAATACTTTTGTTTACATTTATACAAATAATAAAGCTGAAGAGTTTGTTTGTTTGAATGAACTACCAGTCGGATTTGTAAATTATTTTTGTATATGATCGCCACATTCATGAGGAATGCTATATACAGGATCGGGAAATTCCTACGGGAACGGGAAAGCAAGTGTGCATTTGCCAGCGACTTCATACGCGCGTATGAAGTCGCTGGCAAATACACACTTGCTATCAGTACTGCACACCTGATTTCTCTATATAAGATCAATACCAATACAATCTGAATGGGAAGAAATGATGTGTAAAAGAATTACTTGCAACCTAATTTGAAATAAATATAATTTATCAGTATACCTATGTCACTAGAGCGTTCCCTCCTGCCATTTCCACTTACATCTGCCTTGTATATCTAAACATACACTTCTTAGTTGTTTGTCACTACACCTTGCAGACACAGAATTGACAACTACAACTAGGGCTTGCTCCTGGGACTGGTTGCACCATATAATGTACAGGAAATCCCAGTACTGGCATCCTAACTACAACAGTCTACATTTTGATGGGAAATCATCAAATCTTACTGACTAAAACCCACCCATGTTCTTTCTAGAGCAGCGGTCACTCATTTGCACAATTCTGCAACCCAGGCACACTGCTTCTACTAAAATGCATTTTTCATTGGCTTTCATCTCAGTTATTACAAATATAGCGTATAAGTGCCCAAAGTAAAAAGATCCTAAATAACAATAACAAGCTACTTGGCTCTTAGCTTTAGTTAGCATAATAGAGAATGACAAAACTCAGTTTTCTGATTTGTGTATCATGCAAATATATTATTCTGAGTATAATCAAGATCACACACCGTCCATTCGTTGAGAAATATTTTAGCTTCCTCAGGGTTGCATTTCTTGTGCCTTTTGAATTCATCTCTTGCATAGTTGTCTCCCATGACTCGAAGTTCTGGCGGGAGAGCGCGGTGCACTCGGAATATCAGCTTATAAAGCCTACGGACTCGGGAAACATGGTCCAATGACAACATTCTGTAAAATAAAGACAATTTATTCAGTTTTTACTGACTTGAAACTAAGAGAAAATCATATTCATTTTGATACAGTATTCTTACTAATAATAAAAGAAACTGGTCAGTGGGTATCCTTAGTTTAAACAATTTGCAGCAGTAGATACGATCTATTAATAGTAAATAATAGAATCTTCGCACTTTTTATTGTTAATTCGGATTTTAGGAACCAAAACATTACATGTATAACCTATAAATTTTGATTGATCGATAAGCCATTTGCGACCTACTTACTCGACAAAATAAAACGTAGGTTTTAGATTTAAATAGTTATAATGTGGTTTGTATAATTGATGTTTGATTTCAAGCTAACTACGATATAAAATCAAAATAGTCTACACTTTCTTTTGACAATATAGATGTCAATTAGTTTATGGTAAATTTAAATTCCATTGAAGCTTTAAATATCTGTCTATGGTAAATTGTAGCGAATAGCCAGCTTTAACATGCAATAAGCAATAGTCGATTTATAAAGAAAGAAGGATAAAGTTATTTAAAACTAAAGGCCTGTTCAGACCCACGCCGAATTCACTATTCAGAGTGGTATGTAGCGTTATACGCTGGGTAACCCGGCTCCCTCAGAGTATTTTGCATATACTTCCACGACAAGAGCGCAACGGGCGAACCCAGTATTGCCATGCCGCACAGGTAGACCGTATCCTATTGAAACATTTTCATTTTTAGTCAGTGGGGCATTTTTGCGAAAAAGTGTACCTAAGAAAAATTGAAATGTCCCAGAGCATTTTTATTTTTATTAACCGAATCTGTACCCATAAGATTACAACTAAGGATACGAACGTAAACTTTAATTATGTGTC
>NDFZ01004278.1:0-49657 GCA_002192655.3 Mamestra configurata
TAGTCAGTAAGAGTCTGACACGCCCTTCGGCTCCACCCAGAGCGGAAGAAGTCATTTGATGATGATTCCCATCAAAAAAAAAAAATGACCATAACAAAGAAAAAAGAAGAATACCTACTCTTATTTTATGAACTTGAATGTATTTGCTGAAATAATTACTTGCATTTGGAATGAAAGTTCAGCTTTTCTATTGAAACTTTTTTATGTGGATGGCCATCCACATTCGCTCGCTATTGTACCAAAGTATCATCTTTTATCATCTACTAACTTTTGCCCGCGACTCCGAACGCGCATATCCCATTTCTTACCGTTCCCGTAAGAATTATGGGAAATCCACTCTGAGTGCTACCCATTTTTTTAAGGATGTGAAATCATCAAATTATTCCTTCCGCTCTGGGCGGAGCGGAAGGGAGTGTCAGACTCTAACTGACTAAAACCCATCCGTGTTCATCCTAATGCCCTTTGCGTTCCCAGAGCTGCAGTGACTCTTTCGAACATATTCCGCAACCCTGGCAGTCAGTGCTCCTCTACACTCCCCAAGGAACCTCAGGCCAAATTTCAGCTTTCTAGTAGTAGTAGTTTCGGCTGTGCGTTGTCTGTCAGTTACTCAGTCAGTCAGTCACTAACTCGTTACGAAAGAATTTTATATCAAAATCAAAATTAAAAAAAAATCAATGTAATATATTGATTTATTCGAAGTAAACCTAACATTTCCAAGACAGGTAATGAAATTTTTCAAGCTCGCTTGTTCAATACTCCTTCATAATATAATTCTTCCATTAAGAGTAGGTAGGGCTGTCATCACCAAAATTGCCGACGCCTGCCAAATCTTATAAACCTCGGAAATTTTTAATTTTCCCGGACATTCCCAAAAAAAACCTCGTTTTAACCTTTTGAACGCCAGAACATAAACGCTACAAGCCACAAATTCGTCGTACTTATTGTCACATATTTGTGACGTTTGGCGTACAGGGCACGCGCTTGATTGTCATGTATACCTACGTGACAATGACGTTCAAAAGGTTAAATAAAAAATCATAAATGATTACAGCTTGTTTGCAATATAAACTACAGCGTCGGCAATAGCCGGCGCTGTCATTTACAAGGCCGCTTACAAGCTAAATCCGGCACTGCAAAATATTGCATCGCTGGATTTAGCTTACGATTACGAATGATTTTCATTTGTTGTTTAGTTTTTACTTGTTTAGTTTTCATTTGTTGTTTAGTTTTCATTTGTTGCTTATATTTTTAATTTTCAATCAATCGAGTTTTCCTTGACACAAAAAGACCACATTTGAAAACCCCTCCCGGACGCTTCCTAGACGACCTCCAAACTAGGACAAATCCGGGGAAACCCGGACGAATGGTAACCCAAATTAAAGGGGCAAAATATTTCCATTTTGTGTGGAACTCAAAAGAAAAGCTGACCTGTCATTCCAAATGCAATGAATTATTTCTGACAAACGGGGATGGAATCCTTGTGGCATAGCTACCCGGCCGCCATTTTGTTTTTTTTTTTCAAAATGGCGGCGGATGGTGAAATAAATGTACCTATAGTAGACTAAGATCCAAGAACTGCCAGTCCTCTCTTATTTTCTCACTAACAAGATGTGTTGGATAGAGTAGTGTTAGTATGTACAGACGCCAGCACATCAAGCTACACGAAACTGTCAAATTTTCTCAATCATCCTTGAACTCAAATTCAATTCAATTCAAATCTATTTAAGAATTTTGACTGTCTCGATGTGCTGGCGTTTGTACTTTTAACATGAGCATACCTGCTACATTAGGCCGACGCGACACCCAATTATTTTTTTTTGAGGTTTGTCAAAATGTTTTTTAGTAGTCAAGGCGGTTGTTTTGCATCCTCCCAAATCCGGGTAGACTTTAGCTTTCATTATTTGCACCTACTAAATAAATTATGCCCTAATTTCAGCCTCGTGATGAGGGTCTCACTTGAGGTGGCCACCAGCTCTTGAACTATTACAATGACTAATCAGTCGTAAAAATATTATTTAATTACTAATTATTTAACAATATTTTGTAAAACATACATAAAAATTACAGCACCCAGACTTAAAAAAAAGTGATTGATTGGCTTTTAGCACCTTATAATTGGAAATCGGTCGTCGCCGCGTCGGCCCAAGCTTGCAGGTATACGTATGTTAATGTCAGCTACGAACTACCAACGAAATCCTGCATCGCGTAAGCACAGTTTTCCGTGCGATTTGAACATATATAACAATCCGAAAAGTACATACTAACACTACTTTATCCCACACATTTTGTTACTGAGGAATTTTAAGAGGTCTTGCAGCTCTGGGATCTTAGTCCATAGGAGTAGAGGACAATAATTAAACAAACGAAATTATTAGCAGCATGGTGCTCTATAGTGTCACCACAGAGTACTATAATATAAAAAGGAAAAGAGTGCCCTCTCTCGTGACTTTTAGCTATGACATGTTTGAAGCGCCATCTCCATTTCTGAACTAGAACTACCGATCTATCACACACTCACACACGCACACGTTTACCTACACACACTAATGTAATTGATATTAGATTTATATGAGCCTTGTATTTCCCAGTACCGAACTATTTTGTTCTAACTTTCTTGCGGAACATTATTTTGTAATAATAACAATATTTAGGAAATCAAATAATCACATCAAGAAAGTAAGAACAAAGTTCGGTACGGGAAAATACTGGCTAAATGCAAAAATTGGGTTTTAATAAAACAACTAAGTAGGTACTTTAAGTTCATTTTCTTTATTTTCTATTTTTATAATTTTTGTGCTTATTATAATAATTAACAGCAGCTAATTTTACTTCATCATCGCCTTCATATTTTATTTTCCCGGACAAAATCCGATTGATTGTACATCGGTGCGGCATTGTAGCAATGATGAACAGATGAACATTCACTGCAGTCACAACACAACACAAAATAGCGTCTTTAGCGCGTAGTCACAGTTTCTGGATGATTATCTTGGTACCGAAACGGAGGAGTAATCTCGACTCGACGTTTATAACGAAGACATAATCTCAAAAACTAGGATATACACATAAAACAATCACAAAACATAGTCAGACGTGTGCGCAGGCTATGGCGACCATTTTACGTGTCATTGACATTAAAATNAATTTTACTTCATCATCGCCTTCATATTTTATTTTCCCGGACAAAATCCGATTGATTGTACATCGGTGCGGCATTGTAGCAATGATGAACAGATGAACATTCACTGCAGTCACAACACAACACAAAATAGCGTCTTTAGCGCGTAGTCACAGTTTCTGGATGATTATCTTGGTACCGAAACGGAGGAGTAATCTCGACTCGACGTTTATAACGAAGACATAATCTCAAAAACTAGGATATACACATAAAACAATCACAAAACATAGTCAGACGTGTGCGCAGGCTATGGCGACCATTTTACGTGTCATTGACATTAAAATCAGTGTAGAGACGAGTAAATATAAAAGCAGTGTTGCTATTATTTCCATTATATTAAATGAATTTAAGATATTATAGATAAATATAATTAATTGTTTATATGAAGATTTGAATATATTTAAACTAACATTAAATTAGTTTAAAAATAAAAC
The DNA here is from genome assembly GCA_002192655.3 of Mamestra configurata. NCBI lineage: Eukaryota > Metazoa > Arthropoda > Insecta > Lepidoptera > Noctuidae > Mamestra > Mamestra configurata. The sequence goes on from NDFZ01004278.1 coordinate 3,613, forward strand.
GTGTTGTTTTTAGAATTTTATTACAGAGACATCTATTGCTGACTAGGCAAAACTAAACATATGTTTCAGTGTTCAGCAATGAAGATGGCGCTGCTTCATTTATCGCCAAGCTTGATGTAGGCAACTGTCCCCCCCCTGAGTGTCACGTTGCTGAAATAGTTGCCAGCTCGCAAACGTGCACCTGTGATATAAAGAAAAGGTGATTCACAAAAACTGGTTTTTATTTGGCTTTTGTTATACCTAGTACCTGTACCGTCCTGTAATTTAACACACTGGATCTGGCAACGCTAATTCATTCACAAACCTGTGTATGAATTAACGTTGCCAGATCCAGTGTATCCACGGATAATACGTTCCACAAAATTCCTACATACTTCATAATTATGTATTTTACAAACCTGTTATTTTACATACAGACAATTTATAGCTCGTAACTCATAATTCCATGGAAAACAACTGACGTAACCTCCAGGACCGTCAAGCGTCAAGTGAGTCAAACATTGACACTGACAAGTAACACATTTTCTGTTCTCAGTACAATGACATTTCTTTGTAAATATTTACAAAAGAAAAATTTGGATTCTGAATAAAAACTCAGTAAATCTCAATCGTATGATTACGCTCGCTCGCTCGTATTTGACACGCGCCGTGAAGAATTTTGGTACACGAATCCTTTTGATTTAAGTACCTACTTTACCCACTTCGAGAAAGTATTAATTTGTAAGATAAGATATAATAAAAACGTAGGATTGGTCATCGGTTATCTTTTAAAAGTATTTGTGTAATGTGAAAACTATGTTACTTGCTAGATATTGTCAGTTTTCATAGTTATCGATGTGGAATCTACTGTGTACTTTATGTGAGTCGTAGATTATTTTACCTATTTATTTTTTTAAATACGTTTTGCCTTGGCGGTGTGGTACCCCCTCCAATCGTCGTGATTCATGCGGCGCTGGTGAGGCGTGCAAGGCCGCTGCCCGGCGAGGCGGCGAGCCGGCGCCGGCAAGTGATGTCATAAACATTCGGGTAGTGTTTGTGTACGGTCACCGCCAGAACGATTTCTTAACGTTTTGCATATTATTTTAATTGTTCCAGTTTTATCACTTACGGTGTTAGCAGCTAACAATACCAGTGACAAAATGGATTCAAAGGCTCTTTCTTCTGCTATTGCCCAATTTTCAGCAAAATTCTGTGTTGTAAGTATTGCTTTCATTACACCTATTGATTTTTCCACCTCTTTACTGATCTTTAAACACTGTAGGTAGGTTTTTAATTAGAATTGCAAACATGGATAAGACTATTATCTTCTTATTTGTTTGGAAATACTTCATAAAGTTTATGTGTATGGTTTTTGAATACCCACAACACATAAAAAAGAAGTGATGTGAGGTGAAATGGCCATGTTTTTAGTATTGTCCTTTTCTATTATGATTTGTTGCAAATTTAATAGCACACAAAATTATTTAATGAGAACTGTTACATTTTATTTGCCAATTCTTCTGTATAAATTCCATTTTCCGCATTTAGACAACATAAATTGCGATAAACCTCTCATGAATTCTTGATAGCAAGTATAAAATCATAAAAATTATTCTTGATTCAGTATTTATATAAAAAACTGCCCGCGACTTTGTACACACATATCCCATTTTTTCTTATTCCTGTAGTCATTTTGGGAAATCCTCTCTTAGTGCTCTCTACAATCCCCAAGAAACCTTCATGCCAAATTCCAGCTCACTATGACCAGTAGTTTTGGCTGTGGCTGTGCGTTGTCTGTCAGTCACTCAGTCAGTAATGGACATTTTTATATATTAAGATAATACACTACAATACTGGATATACATATATAAAAGCGATAGGTTATACATTAATTCATTCACTCACTAATTAATCAGGATATCTTGAAAACTACTCCCCCCATAAAAGGATGAAATGGCGGGTGCAAGTTCATATGAAAAATCTTATTTCTTGAGCCAATTTGCTTGAAACTTAGTACAAATACTCAACTAAGCGAACTTTTACACTCCAAGATTTAGGGAGTGTTAAAGTTTGTATGGAAGAATCATATTTTGAAGGTTTATAAGCTTGAAACTTGGTACAAATATTGAGCTAAATAAACAATTGCTTTATTCGTTTTTCACAACTACACCCCAATGAAGGTTTAAGCATTAAGATTCCTCCATACAAACATTAACACTCCCTACTGTTAAAGTTTATAAGGAGAAAACAATATTAATTTTTGGTCCTATGAAGTTGAAAGTCGTCATTATAATTTTAATAAAAAAACGAGTGATTCTTACAGTGGTCGCATAGGATGTGTAACATCTGGTGTCTCACCTTGGTAAAAAGCAACATTAACATTAAAAGTAGGTACCAACTGACAGCTAACTCAACCACTGCGTGCGCTCATTGGTCAAATCGAATAGGGCACGCTCATTGGTCAAATCAAATAGCGCGCGCTTCCCCAGCTTCCTATTACACACTTCCGTCCCATTTCACGAAATCACTCCCACAGATTGCAGGAAAGCGAGAGCAAAGATGTTACACATAAAAAATAAGAATCACGTGTTTGTTTATTTATCAAAAATCATCCCCTAGAGGGGTGATGAAGTTTTTAGGGAAGGACATTACCTGTTTGCTTCAATTAATTGGAAACTGGTACAAGCAATCTAAAAGTGGAATAATTCAAACAGATCTAAACATTTTTTCATAATCAGCTCCCAACAGGGTGAAGAGGGCAACAGTTTCGCTGATCCTGTGTTCTCAGGAGCTAAAATGGTTGGCTTAATGTTGCTGTTTGCTAATGAATAAAAGTCATTGCGATTAATTTTCAAAAACTAACCGTTAAAGGGGGTAGAGGGGGCGTTGAAGTTCGTGGAGTACCTACCTACTAAATCCGGGCGGACGAAGTCGCGGGATAAGTGCTAGTATTTATATTATATGTTCCATAGCCTACTGAGACAAATACTTTAAATAAGTTGAAGCTTTTTTATTCATCTTAAGTAAAACTTTAATGTGAAAGTAATATTCCAGTTTAAAATTCTCATACTCATCATTTGTTGAACATGCCTAATTTTTTTTTTATTTCCTTAGGAACTAGAGAAAGGCAAGAGTGTGGTGTCATCACCCCTGTCGGCTGAGTTTGTCCTGGCTCTGCTGACCCTGGGCACCTCTGACCCCGCACATGCTGAGCTACTCACAGCTCTTGGAATCCCTGATGACAATTCTGTAAGTTTTTCTGATCTTTTATATTGGGTGTAAGTAACGTAAATCAACGCAAGACCTGAAAAGAGGACATTATGTGTGCTCATAATTGTGAACAACTTTTACTATAGCACCAACTATGATAATTGATGATAATTTCAGGTTTTGTGTTATTTCTGTTACACAAAAATAATACTTTCTATAACCCTAATATTTCTTTATAAAACTATAATGCAGAAAAAATGTGAATGTTTGGATGATTGGTTTCAATGAACATTGGAACATAAATGTAGACCATTGATTCTAGATACTTTTTATCCTTGTACTATGTTCACTTTCGACAAGCGATACACGTATAGCCTGTGGCAAAAGCTAAGATTTCAGAAAATCTGCATGTTTTTAGGGTCCGAACCTCTATAGGGAAAAACGGAACCCTTATAGGATCACTCACGAAAAATGACTATTTCCTCCTTATCTCCGAATCTACAGTCTGCATTGCATTTGTGTGCGTAAAGTGTTAATAAACTAAATAAATAAATACAATTTTTAAAAAAATACAGATAGTAGTTCTTTGCCTATAGATCACAGGAAAACCTATAAGAAGGGTGCGTCTCATATCATATAAAGTTATTTGGTATATATTTGCATTTTAATAAAGTTGACATGATGTAATAAACGTGAGATATACCAACTGTTGATAAAGTTTCTTTACATTATAACATTTATGTACTCTAAAACTTATTTCGTATAACGTTATTGGATGTAACGTTTATTTAATCGAAAATCATTAGGTCTATCGTTTAAAATGTACCAGCTGAAATTTTAATGGTTATTTTCCCGCAGCGAAATGAGATTGTCTTGGTAATACAATCGATTTATGAAAAAGAATAAATTTCAATCAAGAAATGGCAGAATAACAATTGTGATAAAAAAAAATACTACGCGCGAGAGCTTATTTTCTTCTGAACATTTATGAATCGCTTTTCACTTTGTCGGCGCGCCGCCGCCGCACAGTGGTCCGGAAATCGAGCTCCATACTCATAGAAACTTAAAGTAACGGATTTGAAAAAAAAAAATTGCCTAGCCGCACCTAAACGCACATGAATTGTATGTCATCTTGATCGCCGTGTATAGGACTATTGCTCGTATGAGCACCAGCCTTACAGTTCCATACAGTTCCGGAAAAATGTACTTTTAGTGTTTTCTCCCATACAAAAAAAACGTAAAACTTTTTTTTCTGACGCGTGGAGTGACCTGTACCATCCATACGTTAATATTACATAAAGGGAGGTATTCTAAAGCCATCACAATTTTTTTTTTTCAAATCCGTTACTTTAAGTTTCTATGAGTATGGAGCTCGATTTCCGGACCACTGTGCGGCGGCGGCGCGCCGACAAAGTGAAAAGCGATTCATAAATGTTCAGAAGAAAATAAGCTCTCGCGCGTAGTATTTTTTTTTATCACAATTGTTATTCTGCCATTTCTTGATTGAAATTTATTCTTTTTCATAAATCGATTGTATTACCAAGACAATCTCATTTCGCTGCGGGAAAATAACCATTAAAATTTCAGCTGGTACATTTTAAACGATAGACCTAATGATTTTCGATTAAATAAACGTTACATCCAATAACGTTATACGAAATAAGTTTTAGAGTACATAAATGTTATAATGTAAAGAAACTTTATCAACAGTTGGTATATCTCACGTTTATTACATCATGTCAACTTTATTAAAATGCAAATATATACCAAATAACTTTATATGATATGAGACGCACCCTTCTTATAGGTTTTCCTGTGATCTATAGGCAAAGAACTACTATCTGTATTTTTTTAAAAATTGTATTTATTTATTTAGTTTATTAACACTTTACGCACACAAATGCAATGCAGACTGTAGATTCGGAGATAAGGAGGAAATAGTCATTTTTCGTGAGTGATCCTATAAGGGTTCCGTTTTTCCCTATAGAGGTTCGGACCCTAAAAACATGCAGATTTTCTGAAATCTTAGCTTTTGCCACAGGCTATACGTGTATCGCTTGTCGAAAGTGAACATAGTACAAGGATAAAAAGTATCTAGAATCAATGGTCTACATTTATGTTCCAATGTTCATTGAAACCAATCATCCAAACATTCACATTTTTTCTGCATTATAGTTTTATAAAGAAATATTAGGGTTATAGAAAGTATTATTTTTGTGTAACAGAAATAACACAAAACCTGAAATTATCATCAATTATCATAGTTGGTGCTATAGTAAAAGTTGTTCACAATTATGAGCACACATAATGTCCTCTTTTCAGGTCTTGCGTTGATTTACGTTACTTACACCCAANCGCTCTGCCAGTAGTACCTACGTTACGTCTAGTGTGTTACAATGGCTTCTCACGCTTTCGAGTTTATGAATTGAATATTTTTTTAACTATTTGAAAAGAAAAATCATTATTATTTTTTAACCGACTTCAGGAGGAGGTTCTCAATTCGACTGTATGTTTGTTATGCGACCATTCCGTCAATTATGAATGGATTTGATGATTATTTTTTTATTCGAGAGCCTATACTCCTGGGGTTGTCCCTTTGGCACCAAGTCAGAATCTGATGGTGGGGTACGCAGATGCAAACAAGTCAATCTGAATTAATATGTTTTTGGGGGTTATCTATTCCAAATCTAGTACCAAAGCAAAGTAGATATTTAACTATGAGCTGGTCTGGCGGCAAATAGTACAACCACTCATTTTGGGAATAATGTCACTTAGTTGTGGGGTATCACCAATAAAAAGTGGAAAATAAAAAACTTTATTACAAAAAAATACAACCGACGCGACGTCCAAATAAAAAACACTACAAAGTATAAAATAACTTTAAATTTCGGAAGTCAGTGACAAAAAATTAAAAAAAACACCGATTCCGCAATTTAAAGTTACAAAAAACACTAACACAACAAAACACTACAATAAAAAACACTACAAAGTATAAACTTTGTAGTGTTTTTTATTTGAAAGTCGGTTGTTAAGTTTATGTTTCGATAGTACTACTGATGGCTAATCGTTCTGCTCGGGAAAACAGCTATAGAGGTATTCGGTACAGAGTGTAAAGTCCCGCATACCTCCAATGAAAATGGGAGGATCCTCCTACCAGACGGTTGTTTTGTCTGGTGGGCAACTGCCCGATAGTTGATGTTCGGACTGTTGTATATGTTCAAATCGCACGGAGAACTTTGCTTGCGCGATGCAGAATTTCGTTGTTAGTTGGTCGTAGATGGCATTGCGGTTCTTTTTGTTGCTGTACAAATTTCGTTTCTTAGTTTTTCATGTGGCGGCATTGATGCCGCTACACAACCATAATTTAAATTTCAGCGTGTATATTGATATGATACCATAACATTTTCTATAATTCACATTTGAACTCGAGGTCGAACCTGTTCCAAACCCGAATCGGAAAACGGCGAAAAAAGGCGCGAAGGGAGAGCAACTCCCGCCCGCTGTTACAAAGCTTAAGCACCCGTGCGAGCCGTAGGGGCTGAGGCTTCAGCGGCGGCGACCTCTCGCGTCCGGCGCCGTTTTAATCCATGGTCCGGAGCGAGGAGGCTTGGGAAGCGGACACCTCCTTCTGCGAAGCAGTTATGCTAGCGAAGGAGGAGGCGGGCCGCGCAAGGGAGAGACAAGGCCTTCGCCCCAACCGCCGCTACAGAAGACGCCCCTGGCGTCGGGAATCGCAGGGCGATCCCCGGCCACCGTAGGCGTGGGCCTGCGGATGGCAAGCGTTGGGTGGCTCGCTGTCTGGTCATAACCAGGCCCGGGTCGATGGCGCGTTGTGTTCCACGCGCAAAGAGATGTCAGCATAGGAGACGGGGCCCGCCAGGGTTGCGGAATTTGTTCGAAAGAGTCACCGCGGCCCTAAAACACAAAGGGCTTTAGAAGGAACACGGATGGGTTATATATAATAGTCATTTGACGATTTCCCATTCATAGAAGAAAAAAAAAACGCGGCTGAGGATGGTCGCCGAAGCTGAAGCTGCGGAGGTGAGCATGGGTGCCTATCCTTTGTTACGTAAGGGCGAAGGGGTTGCACTTCCCGCAGCGCCGGAGACGATGCAGAAGCAACTTTAGTGTTTTGAGCTTAGGTTACAATAACTTGATTTTCTCGTTGACGACGACGTTTAAATTCACGTAATTAAGGTTCTGGTAAATTTACAGGAAAAAAAAATTGTTATAAGGAAGTCTCCCATTTTTGTCTCTGTTCTACAAACTAGGTAAACATACTCAGCCTATTCCGATCACTGATAATCAGTCAGTAATGTCTAATCAGTTTTTGCAAAAATATACAAAACAAAGTAGACGTTTCTAAATTATAATAAACGTTAATTATACATTTTAAATATTATAGTAACTGAATGATACTAATTGAATATTATTTCAAATGTGCATTATAAAAATGTTCATTATACCATATAAAATTAGGTAAAATAAAATTATATCAAAAATTCATTACGTAATTTGATCGTTATAATAAAAAAGTATGTTAAATAAAATTAGGTCATATTATTATGATTATTAGACCTTTTGTTATTATTTAAAACGTTACACACCTACAATAAATATACTCATTATTTTCCGAAAACCTGGCTTAAAAAAGGAAAATATTACATTATTCCATACTGTGACTTCCCATTAGTTGGCCATGCATGACTATTCTTAAAACTGATAATGTTGGATATTGCCTACTAATTATAAGTCATATGATAATATCTAACCAGAATTTAGTTAACTGTTGCCAAAAAAATATTTGTCATAACACAGTACACTAGTACAGTCATCCGGAAATTGTTTTGATTGTGATGTGAGAGTTCCACTCTTGCTCAATGTTTATGATTATTAATATCCTATTTCAGATTCGCTCATCGTTTACTGAAGTTTCATCAAAATTGAAGGCTTTGAAGGGAGTTACACTAAATGTAGCCAATAGGGTGTATGTACAGGAGGGTCCTTACGACCTGGAGCCTAAATTGAAAGAAGATGCAGTTAAGGTGTTTGATGCTGCTATAGAGAAGCTGGACTTCAATACTGGGGCAGCTGCTGTCAGTGTCATAAACAAATGGGTAGGTAGCAGCAGTAATAAATAATCACTTGCAGTATTTTGTATACTTGGAAAAAACGGTAATTAACTTATAGGGTTGTGCCTTTAGGTTGAAAGCCAGACCAACAACAAGATCAAGGATCTACTGAGCTCAGACAGTGTGGATGGTGACACTCGTCTGGTACTTATTAACGCTCTCTACTTCAAAGTAAGTCTTGTGTTTATATAACTTCCAATAAGATTTATAACATAGTTGATTATTCATACTAAATTATACCTAATGTTGGTTTCTAGGGTACCTGGAAGAAGCAGTTTGATCCCGCTAACACCATGGACCAACCATTCCATATCACTGTGAACTCCTCAGTAGATGTGCCCATGATGTATAAAGAGGATGAATATTTGTATGGTGAGAGCGGCGACCTTCAGGCTCAGGTATAAATTTAGACTAGACAAAAACCGCGCAGACATGTGCAATGTAATTCACACTCGTAATGCTAGTTTTAAAAATAAAAAAGATAACGTAAACACTCACATTCTGTAGAATAATATTGATGTCTATCGATTCCGCGAATGCTCTGTTTCAAATAATAATGGCAGACAACAACATTATCATAATTATTGTATGCATATTTAATTTGTTTATGTGGGTTTGAATTGGAATTCATAACAATATAATTCTGTTCCTTTCTAAGGAAATATTGTACAATCTTGAGCCAAGCATGACTTAATTAATTAACTCATAATGAATTAAGTACTTACTTATTTTTTATATTAGTTTACTCATAAAAAACCCTCAACATTACCGTAGTATATTTATTATTTTTTAAATATTTCAGCTGTTGGAAATGCATTACCAAGGCGGGGAGACATCAATGCTCGTCGTGTTACCAAAAGAAATCGAAGGTCTTGACGGTGTTTTATCGAAATTGGCGTCTGGCTTCGATCTCATGTCGGAGGTGGAAAAGATGCACAGAACCAAAGTACAAGTTACCATCCCCAAGTTCAAGATTGAAACAGAAATCGATTTGACTGAAGTGCTGCCCAAGGTTCGTTTTTATTTACATAGCTAGGTTCTTTCTGAAGCTAAGCTAACTTGATGTTTAATCAATATATATGGCACCGGAAAATTGCAGACTCCGTAAGATTGTAATAAATCTTCGATTATAATGTCTCGGTATATTATGAAAAAATCGTTTACATTTCACGCGATATTTTACAATCTCACAGCGTTTGCAATTTTCTGGTGACATATATAAAATTCTCCCGTTACTGACTGACTGAGCGGCTGACAGACAACGCACAGCCGAAACTACTGGTCGTAGAAAGCTGAATTTTGTCATGAAGGTTCCCTACACTCCGTAGGGGGGCAATAAGAGAAGATTTCCCGAAATTCCTACAGGAGCGGGGAAAAAACGGGATATGCGCGTATGAAGTCGTGGGCTATAACTAGTAGCCTATAACCTTCCTCAAGAATTGAACTATGAAATTTAGAGATTTGAGCATTCAAACAAAGAAGTAACAAACTTTTCTGCTTTAATTTAAATACGAGTAGGTAGATATGGATTTACTGTAGTCACGCAGTGCGATGCGTCACACAATACTAGGAATACTTAATACCCACATTTTTTGCAACAGCTTATCTAGGTTTAATGAAGGTCAAATTTCATTGTCAACAGTCCTTTTGGACTATTATAAACAGTAGATACCTACTTTGCATTGATATGACGTGGTCGTCTTGGATAACATCTTTCAATATGGAGTCGATAATGCTCGATTGTTTATTCCAGCTCGGAATACAAGCGATCTTCAACAAAGCAAACTCGGGTCTGACAAAGATTTTGAATGTGGAGGAACCTCTGTTTGTGTCGAAGGCCGTACAGAAGGCCTTCATTGAAGTAAACGAAGAAGGTGCTGAAGCAGCCGCGGCTACCGGTAAGCGTACATACATCAATACATTTATTTACAATCTTATATATCTTAGCCACTGTACAAAGATACTTCTTACATTTTTTTTTTACCTTCGCTCTGGATAGTTACATGGAATTTGTATTTAATAACTTATGTAGTATCGGTCAGTGACAATGTGATTACATTGATAACAGACTTTCAATGATTGATTAGGGACTGGGCAGGGCACAAGATAAATTAACTTATTGAGTCAGTATTGTTAGATAAAATATTATTTTACTATGACTAAGAAACTTTTTCAATATAATCCATGGATGAGAACTATACATTTCCCCGAAAGGGTTATAATAGCGGGAAAATGTGAGTAAAATAATAACACTTCACGATTTCTTAGTAATGACTAAGAAGTTTACTGGCAATAACAAGAACCTAAGTGATACCTAACTACTACCTGGGTCTATTCAGTTGGTTTTGTAGCCTAGTTACACAAAATATGAATAGAAAGCAAAACGTTTTTCATGCTTGTCAAGTTATTTTAGTGTGTAGGTGACATGAAGCATAATTACTTTCGATTATGATATTTAAATAAATTACCACTAGTTTCCGCTTCTTACTAACTCTCGATGCACAAAGTTCTAAAGAAGAACCTTTCTCGTTTTGTTCTGAAAACGGTAGCAGGCCTATACTATCTGCCCGAACCTACTTCTACCTTGTAATGTGCCGTTTTAGTTTGTTGCGCTGTGTGTTGTGAGTTGAATGCTAATGTGGGCTGCGTGTGTTGTCTGGCTCGCTTGACCGTGTGGTGTGGGGGTGTGCAGCGATGGCGACGCGTCGCAGCCGCTCGCTGCCCACTAGGTTCGAGGCGAACCGGTCGGCGCTGTTCCTGGTGTGTGCGGCGCGCCGTGTGGCCGTGCTGGCGACCTACCGGCCGCCTACCGCGCCGCCGCGCGATGAACTATAGTGGTGTGTGTGGCGCAGGCATGGTGATAATGCTGCGCTGCGCTCGGCCGCCGGCGCCGCGCTTCCGCGCCGACCGCCCGTTCCTCTACTTCCTGCTCGGCAGCGACCGCGCCCCGCTCTTCATCGGAGCTTATCACGGCAACAACTAGCGCGTGCGCCCGTACGAGTATCAGCACGACAAACTCACTCCGTCTAGGCAGCTCGTGGCACGATTCACTCAAAATTCAATCAATCCCGATGGTGTCTATAACTGATTTTTCAGTAAGAAATACCTCTGATAGCCGTATCTGTCATGTACACTGTCTAAATCTTTAAACTAATGCTTGAATAATATCCTACTAGTGTGGATATGTTGACGTCATAAAATTTTACAAAATACGTTATAGACATCCGGTTTGATCATATTAATTATATTGACACATATACACGGTGTTATGAAACAAATTAACATTTTTAATGCACTTGCAATTCTTTTTTTTCTAATTACATAAGTAAGTTTTTTTTTGCAAACTCGAAGCATTTAAAATTATTTATTTAAGCGAAAGAAAATAACTAAAAAGCATACCGTCCTAAAAAACGTTGTATAAGTACTTATAATAAATTAAAAATGTTAACTTATCTCAAAAGTATTATAAATCTGTTGTAATGATATTAATAAGTAAGAATTTTATTAAAATTTTAATTTTATTTATTCTTTTTTTAATTCACCTAAAGCCAATACACACGGAAAGACCTTTTAGTGGTAACCTACATTAGGTTCCATTGACAGCCAGCGATAGGTACGTCTAAGCCAATACAATTTTAAAAAAAATAACTAACTAACGTTGCCCGCGGCCCGTCGGGTACCGATACACATCAATCACCAGTTATCACCAACCATCAACATTATTCACTGCTAATTCATAATTTCAGCATAATTATACTTCACATGATATCATTATTCACCACCATACAACAATAGACTCCTGGTACCAGCCAATCAAAAACCTGACACGAATAATACCGATACGCTTAGCGGGCTGTCCAAATTCGACGTTAGGTTCGTAAAAGTTTACGACAAAGTTCAGTAATTTGACATTTGCTAGCGATGACGTCAGCTGGCTTTGAATGTAGAGACTACCAAGTATCGATATTTTCAAATCGTTAGGAATTATCGACCGAATTCCGGTCGGTAGGCGATAGTTAACTATGTCGAGACGGCAGGCCCTGAACGCCGACTTTTTTCGCGATACTTGAAACGTTTGTTTGAGCGATGGCGACTCGCGATTTTTGAAATGTTTGTCCCTAACCGCGGCACATTACGGCTCGTTTTGTTCGACAGGATATTGTTTCGTGGAAAAGTTTGGTATAAATCATGTAGATAGTATAGAAAGAAAAATATTTTGTAACAAAACAAGTAACTGTGGACATGCCAGCATAATTTTGCCATATAAACTAAAATTTAAATGTTTTATAATATTTATTTTAGCCTTTACCTTGATGGGCTCAGCTAGACTCAGACCCGACCCGGTGTGTCGCTTCGTGGCTGATCGGCCGTTCCTCGTAGCTATCCTCGCAAACGGAATAGTTCACTTCATGTTCTTGTACCGAAAGTGAAGAATCGTATGCATACTGCTGGTTCTTTATGTTTCTCAAAATAAATAAATGTAATACATGATCTGAATATGAAAAATTATAACCCATTTGTTGTTTGAATTTTATTGGTCAGTTTCTTTGATTGATTTGATCTGTTTTTGTCCATAAAACCATATCCTCCAGTTTTCAAAATTAGTCAAAAAAATATAATTCAGTGGCGCTTACGATGTCGGATTCTCACACGAAGGGTACCATAAACCGAAGTAAAACACGTTTCTTGTATGGGAGCCCCCTTTATTTTATTGCATGTTTTTGAATTTAACATGATTTTTATTATTTGTTGTTATAGCGGCAATAGAAATACACACTATGTGAAAATTTTAACTGCCTATTATTTATTATTATTACTATTAGGCCTCATCTACACGTCGATATACAGTCGCAGATGACATCTGCTGATGAATCATCAACAGACGTCATCTGTGACTGAGTCCGCCTACGTGTAGACGGGGAAATTTGCTCGCCTGTGTGAGATATTTAACGTCGGCAGATGCGTCTGCCACCAATCCTTTGGTGTTGGTTTTTGTGGCACGCAACAAAGGGTTTCAGCGCGAGCGCCCGGCGATTGCGTCTGTCCACACGTCTCACGATGCATCAGTATTATCGGAGTTGCACATGAGAGTTGCGCGTGCTTTATGCAGTTTTATTTTTTCGTTACTTAATCTCGTACGCTGAAATGGCTATTATGACACTGACGAAACATTTAAATTCCATAAAGAGTTGTATGAAGCAGAAAACTGCCTGTGGAATCCGAAAAATAAGTACCACAAAAATAAAAATTCTGTAGGTAAGTATACAAAACAAAAAGAAAATAATTAATTAAAATAATTTAATTATTTCAATTATTTATTTCTGTATAGTCTATTGTAAATTATTGGATACTGTAATGTAAATTGAACATAAGTACTACATAAAGAGATAGCTGCAGCAGCTACGGTCTCAACATCCATTTTTTTTATTGTTGCGTGTGTGCGAGTTGCATCTGTCGAGAGTTAGCACAGACTGGAAGACCTACAGACGTGTGGTCGAATCGTGGTGATCCACCTGCTGATGCATTGAATATTGAAGTACAATCCGCAACAGAAAAATCGCGTCAACATTCTGATGTTCGCGCGATTTTTTCTGTTGACGACCGGTCACGCACAAAACAAAAAATGTGATACATGTGATGCATATGTGATACATAATATTGATTTCAGCATTCCACATCACGAGGAAATGTTTGAGAAAAGTCAAGCCGGTGTGTCGCTTCGTGGCTGATCGACCGTTCCTCGCAGCTATCCTCGCAAACGGAGTAGTTCACTTCATTTCCTTGTACCGAAAGTGAAGAATGGTTTACTTCACTCAATTCTTCGTGAAATGCGATACATGATCTGAAAATGAAAAATATAATTAAATTGAAAGAAAACGCTAAACAACAAATGGTGTTCTTTTGCGTTTTATTTGTCAGTTTCATTGATTTGTTTGCTTCATTTTTGTCCATAAAACCAAATTTTCCACGCAACTTCAGCAGCACCTAGGCACGATATCTTTTAATTCAATTTCTTTGTCTACTAAACAGACACCAATCAATGCGATTTACTAACTGCTTTTCAGCACATCATTTAAATTTTCGTGTGTTCTGACATTTTCAATACTTTGGCCGTGATTGGTCTTTATAGTTTTCTCTTTTATTCGTTGCTGACCGTACAAAGCAAGGGTCAGTAAAATTCGAGCTTTCTTTCTCCCGGCCCGTCTCGAGTTCTCCTTTTTAAACTAATTCAGTGTGCAATTTTATATAATTATCTACTTCTACGTAGCTAATTGTGCATGTAAAACTCTTCTTTTGGATGGATAAGGTGTCTGGTTCGGTTTCATGGACTCAAGTATTTCCTTATTTTTTTGTCCATAAGTTAGATAAGGAAGGCCAAATCTTCGACGTAACTTTCATCATACTTGATGCGCGTGACCATCTTTTTAGGGTTCCGTAGCCAAATGGCAAAAAACGGAACCCTTATGGATTTGTCATGTTTGTCTGACTGTCTATCCGTCCGTATGTCACAGCCACTTTTTTCCGAAACTATAAGAACTATACTGTTGAAACTATGTATTCTGTGAACTGCATTAAGTAAGATTTTCACACAAAAATAGAAAAAAAACAATACATTTTAGGGGTTCCCTGTTCTGAAACTCAATTTTTTTTTCATCAATTCCTTACGTTTGTGGTATCTATGGATAAGTCTTCAAAAATGATAATGAGATTTCTAATATATTTTTTTTTAAACTGAACAGTTTGCGCGAGAGACACTTCCAAAGTGGTAAAATGTGTGTCCCTCTCAACTTCTAAAATAAGAGAATGATAAAACTAAAAAAAAATATATGATGTATATTACCGTGCAAACTTTCACCGAAAATTGGTTTGAACCAGCTCTAGTAAGTAGTTTATTTTGAATACGTCATAGTGCTCAATCAGACTGCACTAGCGGGTGCGGGGGCGGGCGCGGGCGCTCGGGTCTTGGCGTCTGCGTATTCACAGTGCCGAACGAGCTACGAGTGACATTGCACATTTGTGTCTGGTCGTTCTCAAACTTTGCTACGTATTTAGAAGACATGGATGAAGATTTGCTGTTATTAATGGAAAATTCATACTTGAAATGGAAATTGCAATAATATATGAAGTTTGGCACACACGATTTAAATAAAGGAAGAGAAAAGTTTGGAGAATTTTATGTATTATACGCTGATTTACGCCAAATAGCAGTGCGATGTTGTACTGCAGATATAAAATCTTCCGTATTGATATCCATGACGATTGAAGACGCTTCGGCGAGTGAATCAAAATGGTTTAGAACCACAAGCGAACTGTGAACGATACGGGCGGACTGAGCCATTAGAAACTCCCGCGCCACCCGCGCCCGCGCCCGCCTCATGAAGACGCGCGGCTCGCGGGAGCACTGTGAACGCAAATGGCGTCTGCATACATTTTGAATTACACGCGCCCGCGCTAGCACCCGCGCCCGCCTCCACTCTGAAAGAGTACATAGATCGTAAACCGCAATTTACCTTTCATTCAATCAACTCACTTAACTACACTCAAACTCATAAACCGTGAACCATTATTTATAGATAATGTTACGGAACCCATCGTGCGCGAGTCCGACTCGTACTTGGCCAGTTGTTTGCACCTGTTTAGCAGTTTAAATTCGCATATTGTTTTATCAATTCGGTGATGGTAAACAAGTCGGAATGTACGTTGATAACGTGTTGTGCCGACACTCAAGTAGGTATCATGGGACGACAGCAGGCAGATGATGATGACGTCAGATGATTGCTCCGAGATTTATATCCCACATCATCTATCCAAAGGATAAGTATAGGTTAATGACTGAGCTATGTATGTGCTCACTAGCTCTATCATACAACATACAAAATACTTCATTCGAACTGCATGGTGTATTGTATGGAAGTTTGGCACAGGATGCACTCCTACCTATTGCAGCAGAACCCTACCTACTTACTGCAAGATAAGTCAAAGTTGCAATCCATTAATGCTTTCGTTTTCAACACTGCCGGTTGACTGAACAAGGATTTTGGGCAATGTTAGGTTTGCCAACGTCTAACCTCTATCGATGTTAAAAAAAAAAACAAAAGTCATTATTTAAATAGGGTGAGTGTAAAGACAGTCCCCCAAAACGCCCGCCCGTCACTACTTCCTAGTGTTTTAGCTGGGAAGAAGTGGCGCAGCAAACTCCCCAGGATAAACAAACTTTAATGAAATAATATTTTTTGTTTCATTTTTGAAACTTATTTGTATGTTTGTCATTAAGTTTATTCATTGATGTCTGTGCTCGACTGCTTTTTGTATCGCTTAAACTGATGATTTTTCGTGTTCGTTTTGGGTTGGTGAATTCGTGATGTTTCTAAAAGCTCGTGATGTATCTATCTATCTATACTAATAATTAAGCTGACGAGTTTGTTTGTTTGAACGTGCTAATCTCTGGAAATACCAGTCGGATTTGGAAAATTATTTTTATATAAGTATGATAGTCACATTCATGAGAAATGCGATGGCTATATGGGAACGGGAAAAATCGGAATATGCGCGTACAAAGTCGCGGGCAAAAGCTAGTCTTGTATAATTGTATTTCAGCATTTGGCGTCTCGCTGTGTTCTGCGATTGTGGACGAGCGCCCCGTTCCCCGCTTCACCGCAGACCGCCCCTTCCTGGTGTCCATCGTCGTTGGAAAGGTTCCTCATTTCATGGCGACGTATTGTGGCGACAAACAATGATAGGCCGTGACTTTAGGCTTTATAAGTAGGTAAAGTGGTACTTCTACTACCTACCTACATGCACAAATGTTTACGTTAAATAAAAACTTTGCTGAATTTATCTGTGGTTTTGATTGGCTTGGTTTATCCCTGAACTGTACTAACTAATAGACCTATATGCAGTTTTTGTACAATGGGCATTCTTGCGTTTGGCAGCTTCGATGTAGTTGTCTATCGAAAAAAACTGCATTAAAACTGCAACTTTATAGCTGGCGTGAAGTGTACATGGAGTCCGTCTGTTACTCTTAATCAATAGGTAAGCAAAAATTCAATAGAGCTGAGAGAGAACCTTGTATTTTTATGTACTTTAAGTACGTAAAAACGCAGGGTTCTATCTCAGCCTAAGTTGTAATCTGGTAACCTACCTCTAAACAAAAAGTATGTCACGCTCCAGAAATCTAAGACAGACACTGATTAGGTAATCTTGGTCGGTTTGAGGAATGCTTTTGTTTTATAAACTTGTAAACCTAATGTGGTTCGATGTGCTTCTGCCTTTGTTGGGCTTGCTGTTGTTGTTTATTGTTGTTTGTTGTTTGTTGTTTATAATGTCGCTTGGAATCTGGAATTTCGGAAACAGCATGACATACTCCCTGATTGTCTGTCTACTGTATTCCAGCGATGGGAGTCTCAATGTTCTCTGCCATGCTGAACATGACGCCTGTGCCGAGCTTCGTGGCTGACCGGCCCTTCCTCGCAGCAATTCTCGTTGGAAGAACTCCTCACTTTGTCGCAGCATACAGTGGAAACGAAGACTAACAATGGCACGGTTACTAGAGCTCCTCAAAGTCAAGCTAAAATATAACATTGAATTATTTTATACTTACCGTACAATTTCATTAATAATAATAATATAAATGCACATAAATATTTTTGATAAATAAAAAAGTCTACCTTTATTGTTACTATAAATTTTTTTTTACACCTAAACTCAGTAACCTGACTTACCTACTATACATACGACTACGAGTATAATATGTCACCGGAAAATTGCAGACTCCGTAAGATTGTTATAAATCTTTATTCGATTATAATTTCTCGATTATTATTAAAAAATCGTTTTGTATACAATAAATCCTATCCGAAAACAATAGTTTCCAATATATCCGTGTCTTATATAATAAAAATAGTTTACAATTTCACGCGATATTTTACAATCTAACGGCGTTTGCCATTTTCCGGTGACATATACATCGTGTAATAGAATAAACGCAATACCTGAAAAGGGGTTATTTGTACTAATCATTATGAACAACTTTCACTACGGGACCAACCCCGAAATCGCGAAGAAGAGTGTTACAAGTTATGTGTCCTTCCTATAGGAAGGTGCATTATTTTCAACAATGATGTAGGTAATGAGAACATAGGATTTTTTTTTGTATTAGTTAATATAATGCTGTACACAGTATTGCAGAAAAATGTTAACAAAACGAGTCTACTTTGTAAGAACAACGTTATTTGGTGGAAGGTCCTTGTAACCAAATAAAAACTAACGAGCAATAATCCTCAAAACACCTACACCCGCGAGCTATTTGAATGTCGTGACCGTAATCATACTTGACCCCACTGACCTAATTATGACTGTACACAAAATTACTCAGATCGGTTAGGTCACGAGGTACAAGTATTTGTAGGTTCATTAATTATATTTTTTAAATCTATGGGGGATCAAACTCGTCAACCCTTTTAATAATGGACCTCGTAATCGTAGGGCACTTCCAGAGGAAAGCTTCGTACTGTAGTTAGTTACCTATGTAAAAATATAGGTCAATTAAAACTTAATGACGTGTGTGGACTCCGCTGTTTGCTACGCGAATTTGTGCAGTGACTCGTGGAGTTTGAGCCGCCATTATTTTTGATTCTACCTGTTACTCGTAAATAACATTTATTTTTAAACATTTTTGCAGCGCTTCGCATAGTGCCATTATCGGCAAAATTTGAAAATACGGCCAGAAGGTTCTTCGGCGACCGTCCACTATTATTTGTAATATTCCGAATGAAGTATCCAGTTTTTTTGGCTTCTTATAGAGGTGAACCTGAAGATGACGAGAGGTAGTTGGTAGGTATACCTACCAAATTTTTAACTAAATAGGTACAGTCAACAAAGTTATTGGTATCCAGGCAAAAATATTAATTATTCCACTGCACTGCCTATATTTATTTGTAATGTGCGTATTTTGACTCTTTAAGCTTATGTCATACTTACGAGTATGGTGTACAATAAATGTCTACTCAGCACACTCACAAAATTGTTTAAAAGTAAGTAGTTGCAACTTGCAAGTTAGCTGCAGGCATACCAAATAGCTTTGTTGACTGTACATTGCTAAGAGGTGGTACTTAAACAGTTATGCTGCCTGAATAAGCACAACTTAACAGAACATCATTTATGAGCTAGTTGTACCATGTAGACTTATAAGTTGACCACCTAGATCTATGAGTAGTTAGCAGCCCTATTCAGCCAGTTATAATCCAATAGGGGCGAGTTTTTTTAATCCGTAGTTACCAATTCGTTAACAATTATGGGCACCAAAATATAGTTAATCTTTTGATAAATATTTGGTTTGACCAATGGTCATATAAGTTATTTATTGAGAACGTCAATTCGTATTTAGTTTTGAAATTGTGCCTAAAAATTATTTGACCGTTTGAAAATGTTACGTTAAGTCAATAAGTGAGAATAATGTCAGATCATTTTGATCTTTACAGGGTCGATTGAAAGTGCAGTGCAGTTAACTCGAGTTTGGCATGTGTGTGGATTGGTTCCTGTTTACATAATAAGTAGGCCCAACGATTAGCTAAAACTAACAATACTTAGGACGAAAAACGCATTTGAACGTTCCCAAAATTTTAAACCAATGGGTATCAGGGATCAAACAACTCGCCCTAAGTCCGTATAATAGAGGCGAACCTATCACCAGTTAACCAGGCCAAAATCTGGACTCGCAAGCCGCCCGTGAACATTTCCTAATAGAAAAATACAAGCAATAACACTGCAGAACTGCGCACCGAACCTTGGACTACAACTTTAGGCGTTTGCTGCTTACGACCATGAAATCTACGCACAACGGGCAGAAAATTCAAATTCGGCAGTGTCTACACGTCTTACCAATATGATCATGGTAAGTTGTTCTAACTGGTTACTTACTTAGGTACCTATTTAAAAAGTTAACGAACAATGGTTTTATTTTTATAATCTGAACAGAATAGGTTGATATTGAAAAAAATGCAAACATGCAGCCACTAATGCCACTATCTCTGAGCTAGAGCAGTTAGTAAGAGATAAATAATAGAAAGAAGAAAGAAAAATGTTTATTTGGGACTCGCACAAGACTTACAAACCAGTAATAAATAACATACCTATTACTAGGAAAATAGATGGCAATGTCTGCATATTAAAATACCCAACGGTAAATAGCCTGGGTATCTATCTACCTACTTATTTTGCCACACATCAAAAACAATACTAATTCAGTTCAATAAGGCCTTGTGTAGATGAATGTAGTTTCTACTTATACAATTCTTGAGCACTTGAAAATCTTTGTAAAGTAGTTTGTGTTGTCGGTTTATCTTCACGCTCTTAATCAATAAATGTTTAATTAATTACGTCCACATACAAGGCAAACTTTACACTTGAACAATGGGCATGCTTACAAGGTAAATGTATGACAATTTATCCATCTAAAAATAAGGACTTAGGAGCTCAGCAGAGATCACCTTATTACCTACCTGCACACACAAGCATATGCATTGTACCAAAGATAGAAATATAACAAATCGGCAAGAATTTAACTCCGCAATTACCTACTCGTTCCCATCGTGTACTTTGTGGCTTCTTCAGGTAATAATTTACTCGTACCTAATTGTTTATAACTGAAGATCGAGTAAAAAAGTAAGTACCGAAGTGCTGGTCAAACTGAAAATTGTCGTAGGAAAAAACCGTGAACACAGTGCTCGTCCAACTATGTACCTACCTGGTAGATGCCTTTTTTTTTTTAAGGATGGGAAATCATCAAATGACTTCTTCCGCTCTGGGTGGAACAGAAGGGCGTGTCAGACTCTTACTGACTAAAACCCATCCATTAGGTAAGTATATATAGTTGCGTATAGAGGACTCGGTCAGAGTCAGTGACTAAAACAGCCACTCAGCTACACAGCGAGTCGGCAACAAAGAAAAATTGATAAATATTTCCGACTATGAAGGTTTTCAAAAATGGCTAGTAGCCAGATTTTATTTATGTTTAACACTATCCATAGTATCCATATTCCAATAGAACCAGCTTCTTACATATAAAGCGTTAAAGTAGGACATTTAGTAAATACTTTCGAGTTGTTGCCAAAATTGGAAAATTCCAGACTAATGCCTATGTTTATCCATTCAATGTATGAAATCCAGGGCAACAGCGCGAAGCGTCGGAACGCCATGCTCTTTGACCTTTTTGATCTGGAACCCTGAAAATACCTATCGTTAATGAACCTGTGTATTTCATATGGGTTAGGTACTTTGAATTCAAACACTAGTCCTAATCATAAAAAATCTGCATATTTCTAAAATCCGATAACACAATATGATCGTGATAGCAAAAAAATATCGCAAACTACATAATACAACATTTTATTGGAAATCAAACCGTTTCTTTCCACTACTGTAATAATTTCCCGTTCGTCACACTGATTCTTGTTAGTGTTCGAGTAAAGTGGTGGTATCGAATATTGCAGGATTAATTACTACCATTAATTCAGCGTTAAGTGCTTACTTAGTTCAGTTTTATGCGGAACAGACTGTATTTACTACAGATATGGCAGAGTGCTCGCAGTGCGGTCACAACGCTCGGTTCGTGCAGTATTTACGAGCTATCTCGTGTTAGCTTCATCATCTGTCGTGATACCAATGTGATAATCATGCGCTGAGCGCTGACACTTCGTCTCGGTGTCTCGCTAATTAGATACTCTCTATACCTAAGGTTTACTCATAGATATATAATTATAGATACCTAAGTACAAACTTCGTTAATGTAAGATCATTTTTTTTCAGAGAAAGGCGGACGTGCCCAAATCAGAAGCATGTAAATATTTGTTTTGGCATCTCACTGAAACTAGCTAAACGTTACTGCGAAGTTAGATGTTTGAAGTTAGATATGATTCAAGAAAATGCGTTTATTATATTCTTCTTACAAATTAGTTTAAACTTCGTAAAAACTAATGAGATACCGATTTATAATCATCTGCATGTAGGCCATATGAAGCCTCGTTCTCTCATTACGAGCGCAGCAGTTAACAATTTTTATGACACAATGAACAGTATCATTATTGGGGAAAAGTTATTGCCTCATTATGATTTGAGGCCTCATATCCGAATACCGGAGTTAAACTCTAATATCAAATCACATGTGTCAGAGTCACAACCTGTGTACAGGCGGTTATATATGCCTAGTTCTACCGGAATAATGAGCATACGGTCGTTGCCCGATTGGCACAGCTTTCTGCCAGCTAAGCCATACCCAATGCATCGTCCGGGATTTCTAAATCACCTGCAGAGACCGGACGTGCCTCACAATATGAACACCGCGTGGAACACACCCCTGCATCCGCATGCTACCAGCGAATTAAATTCGCCGGCTCAATCGACACAGGTTAATAGTTCGAGCATTGTTCCACACAACCGATTGAAGCCGCTGGTGACGATGACGACGGCTGTTTCTGGCGTTCCGCAACAAATGATTGAGCATAATAACTTGTACTCCATTAACAAATTTACCCAAAGCCTCGATTATTTTGAACGAAGATTTTATAAGGTAAGTTTTTCCATGCATACCTAACTAGTAGACCCCTTTTCATTAAATTAAACACGTAAACGGCATTTAAGTGGCATAAACTCTTACCTGTATACGTAGATATCTCAGTTTTATCCATTGGTACCTGTATTGTATGTAGAAACATCTACTTATTCATACACATAGTCTGTTGATAAAAACCAAAAATATAATTGATTCGTTGATCATTATGAGACAAAAGTTAAAGGCCACGTTGATGTTGTAATACGATCAAATCTGAAGGACATTCAGCTTGCTTATGAGGCTCTTACCGTCTCGAGATGCTAACTGCTCTGAGAGACATCGGCAGCTCAGTCGACTGCCGAGAGATGACCAAAACTCATCAGCTTATTTCCACCGAAGTTGGGGGTCAGGAAGCACCGTCATCGACACCGGATAGTGGTCTTCTACGGATACGAATGGCGACTCTAATAAGCCTTTATCTTATTCACGCAAGAGGATTTCAATAATTGCGTCGTAAATCACCAAATACTTTATTAAGCAGGAACTTTATGAATCATTAGATATTGACAGTAAACACGGATTCAACTTGAACTGAATTTCACTAAGTAAGGCACTATGCTTGTAGCAGCAAATTAAATATGGGACCATGACACGAATCCTGGCACGTTGTAGTAAACGCCTACGAATTTCTTTATTACCGCTTTAGTACAGCAATTTTAAAATACATTTTGTAGCAACACAATAATATGTAAGGTGCTGTGACCAAAGTGGGCTTACAGTCGTGCAACACATGCCTAAATGTGATTTGTTGTTTGTTATTGAAACTAGCTGCAAGGCAATTGATTCATTCCGATCGTACTGTATGGTTATCAGTAGGTACCAGTGTGGTGTTATAAAATTGAAATTCAGTATAGTACCTATATTATCAATTGGAATTGAAATACCTAGAGTTAAGCCCGTCCATATCTTTGATCATTGACCTGAGTTGAAATGTATATCTATGTACTTTTATGTAGGTCGTGCCGTCATACTTCGCCACAGATAATAATTACCTATAATAAAAGCATAAATCATCGTTAGGAATCCATGATAGGTGTCTACTTATATCAATTGAAAACATATAAAGAAATTAATTCACCTATTATCAGTTTTAATCTCTTAGGTTTTCGTATTCAGTTCCTACCTATAGGCTTATTTGTTTGCTAGTGAAACCTTAACAATAGGTACCTACTTAGATACGTACCTATTCGAGATGATCATTATTTCTTATGTATTAAAAGAGTAGACGGCATTGTTACAGATAACGTTCACGAAGCTATCAGCTATAAGTCCTGCCGATCGACAAGAAAATGGAATGAGCTTCGTGCAGTCCGGCTTCTTTTTACTTCTGACCTTGATGGCTCTCTGGAAGGAAGTCGACTCTGAATCCAGGGCTGAAATCGACCATTGCGTTGGATTTAATGTTTCCGACGTGGTATTTATTTTATCTATAACTAGCGGCCCACCCCAAATTTGCTCGTGTTTTATAAATCTACTTAATCACTAAGCCTGTCTCTATCTGCAATAATGTACCTTATGTACCTTTCAAATGGTGAAAGACTTTTTCAAACAGGTACGGGGGTTCCGGAGATTACCCTCGACATATAATAGGTACCTACCTAAACAAGGTCACAAAATTTGCTTTATCACTTATAAAAGAATAGACTACTTACATTCAAATTGAGGTCGCCTTCAGTAATCAACACACATTGATAGCTTAGTAATTTAGGGTTTGTGGCAGAAGTAATCAAGCTAAGGTTATGTGTACCAGTCTAGTACCTATCCACCTACCGAACTTGGTACACAAGTGAAACAAATCTACTACACTCATCGATCTGTTTGCTCACCGATCTGTTTGTGTTTGGTGATTATGTTCGTTGGGCGTTAGGTAGGCTACCAACTAGAGCATGCCATTATCCGGCCCATTTTACTATCCGGATAATACGGATATTTCGAATATTACCGTGAAGAAGGAAATAAAACTAATAAAAATCAAAATTTTTATTTAAATTTTTGATTAAGTATACCAATAAATTAATATAATTGTCATTATGTTTTCATGAAATAGTTTATGAAAACATTATGTCAAGGATATGAAATTTGATGAATTGTTGTATTTAAATCTTAAGAAAATAAGCTGTTCGAACATGTTATTAGTAGTTGTACCTATTGTAGTGACTCATTCTGTCCATTTTAGTTGGCCGGCTATATCTACATGCGGTATAGCCATTTTTGACAGCCTATTGATCTCTGGCGAATACATGTACCTACGAAACTGTGTGAAATGGGGAAGTGTGGGTATGGGCTATGTAGGTGGTTGTAGAATATTCCGCGTGATCCACATGATCCACTGATGGGAGATACTCTCCAGGGCAAGTTGGCACTCAAAAATTAGTTTACTGTTAGTTTGTTTTCTTGATCTAATGTGGTTCTTTTTCCATATAATAATAAATAATAATAATTCTATATTATTAGGCAACTAAGGCCCATAGATAAAATAAACAAATTAAACAAAAATATAACTTCATTTACCTGATAGCAGCTAGTGCTGCCTCCTGCTGAATGTACAAGTGTAAGGGAGTTATTTGCATTCTTATGCAGCCAGTGATATCGGAACAGGCTAGTCTTTGGAACTGTTGGACTCAAGTGGTCGAGTGTGCCGTTCTCGTCCACCAAATGAAAGCGCCATAGACCAGTATTTCCCTGATCGCGGCTAAGTGTCTACAACGAAATCTTTGGGGAGAGACCCCATGTTAAGCCTGACATTTTATGCACTGTTAAAGATTGTGTTTTTATGGAGTTTGTAGCCTTCATGACTTTTCCAGAGCAATTTGCAATCAAGGACCACTCCCAAATACTTGAGACGGAGTATCCGTATTATCCGGATAGACTACTATACATGATATTTGAATACTAAATTTGACGTATATCCGGATAATTTGGATATCCGGATAGCATGCCTCCTAATCTAACAATAGAACACAGTGGTCTTTAAAAACACAGTTTGGAGACTACTGCTTACCTAAGAACCTACAGGGTGTTAAACATACATATTTAAGGGTGCCGTTGGTTAGCTGATATATATTAAGGAAACAACTGGAACAGTCTGTATACGTTTTTAGACAGGAAAGTTAAATTAGTTAACTTTTCCCCAACATCCTGAAAACCACCCATAAAAGCCATCCTTAACCTGTTTTTTTATTAACTAATGATGGTATTATAATTTTGCTCACTAGGATAGCGTTGGTCTTGTGAGGCATTTCATATCAACGTTGCCGAACTCATCAGATAGGCTAAAGTTTCGGCGATCTTCGCGCCTAATGCTGTGGCCAGGAAAGAACAAGAATATCCGGCTTGAAGGGGGCGCGGCCGCAGCGCTCATGCTTCAAGTAGAGCGATTCAACGGCACAGAATCATCGGACACTATCGCTACGATACTCAACCATAAGGTAGGGTAATTGTAACTCCCATAGAATTTCAATATTTCTATTTAGTTTTATCCCCATGGCTACGGACTAAACCCCACAGTTCCTTACAATACCATGATTTGGGGGCCCGGGATGCAAGTAAATTAAGGCTATTCATACTGAATATTTTGAAATGCAACGCAATGCAGGTGGAAATAGACTCCGGTGGTGCGATACACGAGACATTCGACGAGGATGACGTGTCGGGGGGCGTGACCGCGGTGTTGGTGAGCACGCTGTACTTGCGCGCGCGCTGGCGAGCCGCTCCTACCGTGCTCAACGGCACCATGCCCTTCCGCGACGCTGACGACGCCCCCAGCCGGACCGTGCGCATGATCCGCATCAACGATATCATGAAATATGCAGACGTTACAGAGTGGGACGCTCAGGTAAGTCAACAAAATATGCCTCTGGTTTAAATGGATTTTATTTAATATCTACATAATGTTTTTATTCATACAGAAAGTTGAATTAACAAGGATGATGTTGACCTGTACAATTGTGATTAATATTGAAAGTAGGTGGATTGAACGTATAGCGGTGAACTTACTTAGTTATCGCGAGGAATGTAAGTACCAATCAGTACAATGTAAATGAGTACCACCACCACCAAGTTAAGTCTGTTCAGTATGTGGGCGAATTGTATCCAGTCAATGGTCGGAGACGGCTTGTCCGCAGTGATATCCGAAGTGTGGCCGGTCAGTTCTTTAGTGTCAATAGCGTCGCTTGGGTCGAATTCGGTGAAAACCACGTACTTGCCGGGACCATTAGCCACCAATCGGTTCACTGACACAATAAAATCAGGAGGTGGCAACTTTCGTCTTCTCAAAAACATTAAAAATATGGTTTCTATGATCCCAACCAAGGTCACTATCATTGAATCACGCAGAAAAAGTAATATGATGGGCGTGTCCGCACTGTGTTTTGGTATATCGTAACCAATTTCGGTGAGAAACATGAAATGTCCATACAAGCTGAAGCAGATCAACATTAGGCGCGTGTTGTCCTTGGCATCCATTGCTAGTGCTATCAGGGTGAGCAGCACTATGACGATGGAGGGCACCACGACGATGGCCGCCGGTCCCGCTGCTATTCTTTTCATGACAAATGTATATTTCAACATCGGATATGTGCTGTTAGGACAACAGCTGTACTTCCCTGGCAATCGTTCGTTTACCACATTCAGCAATTTCCAGCCCGGTCCATCTTGAAAGTCATCTTTTACAACGGGTTGCTTTGCATAAAATGTAAAATTGACTTGTTCCCCTGTGTTCATCCACGATCCGAAGTACATGGTGCAGTTTTGTACGTCGTAGGGCCAGCTGCGCAGCGAGGTGCGGCAGATGCCGGAGTGCGCGATGTGCGGCACGCACGTGACGGTGCCGTTGTGCCCCAGCAGGCACGTCGTGTAGATCGAGTCCGACTGGTACATTGTGGCGTCCGCGTTGAACAGCGCCATCCTCGGCGTCCATATTTCGTGGCTTTCCATTTGTGTTTCTTCTATATTACCATAATCTTCTGGTCTCCATGTTAATAGTTCGTCCTTCCAGGTCATAGCTACCCAGCTATGCAGTGTGAAAGTTTCTTCCAAGGCATCGAAGCTTATATATTTGATCGCAAACCGTACTTTTACGGTTACAGTTTGTTTGTGGTCCTTCACTGGTCGGAAATCATAATTGTACGCACAGAGTAGGTCCTTGTGGAGCTTCGCCTCATTATGAGTGACTTCCTCGCGTTCTGGAGGACAGTCACTCATTACGAGGGTCCCGGTAAGCGCTAACAGTGCGCAAAGCGCGAAGATAGTACCGCGCGCCGCCATGCTACGAGCAACAATGTGAGCCCTCACCAGCAGAGACAAACACATTGTCACCGGTAACTTAATACTATGAGCCGCCCCCTGCGATAAATGTTGATACCCACCATTTGCAGATGACAGCTGTGACTTGGTACCAGTTGTTCTATTTAGTGTTATCTACCTACGAATTGGCACATGTACTTGTACTGTAGGTAGGTAATATAATGGTCGATATGAAATGCTCAAAACAGACGCGCAACTGGCGCCATGGACCTTTATTTCTGTGGCGAAGGATGATTAACCTGCATTAATTTCTCCGAAAAAAAGAAGAACTTCCCAGAGCTACGCGAAAAAGCCTTGAAGCTACGCAAACCACCACGCTACGCGAGCAAGCTACAAAGCTACGCGAGCAAGCTACGAAGCTACGCGAATAAGCTACGGCGCTACGCAAGCGCGTTTAGACGTTACGCAAGCATGCTACGACGGTACGTGAGCAGCCTACGAAGCTATGACGCTACACGAGCTAGGTACGACGACGACGCCACGCGAGCAAGCTACGCGAGCAAAGTACGAAGCTAGGCGAGCGCGCTACGACGTTACGCGAGCGCGCTACGACGCTACTTGAGCAGCTTACGAAGCTACGACGCTACACGAGCTAGCTACGACGTTACGCGAGCATGCTACGTGAGCAGTATTCGAAGCTATGCGAGCAAGCTACGATGCTATGCGAGAAAAGCTACCACCGCGTGACGATCTTGACCCATCTGTCATCGTGCATCCTGTTAATGTGGCCTGCCCAATTCCAGTTTAGCCTCGCCGATTTGTATCCAACATCGGCGATGCCTGACTTGGAGTGTGTTACGGTTTCGGTCGGCCCGTTGTGAACGTTACTCCAGCAGGAATGTGGCTCATAGAGCGATATGAGTGAAACGTATAATAAATACGTAATCTGCTGTGAATGTGCGCCACATAAAAAAAAATTTAGCGTGGTGTCGTTTTGGAAAAAAACGATTCCCGCTAGGGTAACATTGTTCCAGCAGGAAAATTCTAAACGAATGATCGGAGAGAGAATGTGCTTGGGCAGAGAGCTTATATTTGTGCAAAAATGTGCGCCGAAAATATAATTTGTGCGTCTTCAGGTTTTCGGGATATTGCATTTCCTGTTCGAAGTAACGTTTAGCAGAATCGTGTATCTCTAAAACCGTTGTATGTGAGCCTGTAGAATAAACAAACACGAGTTGCTCTATATTTGTGCGCATTTATGACAATTAGATTTAAGAAAATATTTATAATTTTCAAGTAATCGCGCTTCGTTGAAAACCCGAAAAAGCAGCGCCTGAGCCTTTGCCAAGTACCTACTTGGCAAAGGCTCTGTTCATAGGTGAGCCAAAATCAGAGTCTTTGGGCGATAGGCCAGTAAGTGCGCTGTATCAAAGCATTAAGGCCCCGTGCACGAAATCAACTCATTTCGAACAATTTAGATCGCTACTTGTGGGAAAAGCAGGAAGAATTAGAACCTTTTTTTTTGTTATTGTAAGAGACGAGTTCTTATTCTTTTACATGGCTTGAATGATTTTTTTAAAATAATGTATAATATCATGGCAATCACCCATATTCCAACCCCCTTTTCCGCAAAAGTAACGAGCGAGTGGTGTTTGACTGCGTTGGACAACAAAACTACATAAGATTGTGCACATTAAAAAATATTTATAACATCATTATATAGTCTACTCTTACATGCATTGAAAACATTATTGAAATCAATCCGAAACAAAGCAGAAAAAATTGTTGAAAAACATAATTTTTGAGAAAACGTTTAGATAAATAAGTATTTTTTTCCATAATAAAAAAACACTTTTTGGAAATTTTAGAAATTACACATTAATCTCAAGTAAACATTTTAATAGAATTTAAATTTTATTATATAAAAAATCAATAAATTCATTTCGTAAATAATAAGCAAAGTGAACTATATTATCGACCGCGCGAATCCGATTGCCTCAGTAACGACCGGGCTCTCCCAGCGTGAACACGTATCACTTTGCTTCGCAGGCGCTCGAGAGTTTTACGTAAATATAATTCTCAGATTGTAGGCCGACTACCACATTTTGATCCAGTAAGTATTAATTTTGATTTATATACTTTTTGTTTGTTTTTAAGATAGTAAAACTTACTTCGTCTTCAATCCTAATATTATGAAGAGGTAACGTTTGTATGTTTGTAAGGGTAATCTGCGGAACTACTAATCTGATTCCGAAAATGCTTTAACTAACATATTAGGAAGCTAAATTTTTGCCGGGTGGTACAAACTATGTATCATTGTTATATAACTTGTGTTATATAGCACGTTCACATTTTGTAACATTGTTCACATTTTTTAAGTTCCATAACAATGTTGTATAACATATTTTGCTACATAATTTGTACGCACCTTTATAGGCTATATACAAGATGTTGATATTTTTAAAAGTTTCATATTTTAGATACCTACAACTTGCTTTTGGATTTACATATATTTTGGAATAATTTAATTGAATGAATGGAAAAGTTGATAATATCTTCATATTCGAACGACTGCATTGATTTCGGTTTGAATTCAAGATCTGGTTTTCCAAATATTTTGACATCTATAATTTGTTGCAGATAATGGGTCGAAAGAGGTCGAATTATGAATGCATAATTTTGATATGTACGCAGATGACCAATGTCAATGACCTTTTATTCGGCTTTATCCGATATTGGTTTAGGTATACTTCGTCAATTTAAAAAAGAATGGCAGTTAAACAATTTATTTTTAACGTGTATAAGTGTTATTTACAAATTATCTACAAAAATAAATATCATTGTATTATCATTTTTATTTATTGTTTTGTTGAATGTCTGTTTTTGTTGATTGTGAAAAATATACAGAACACACACATTCCAGACTTTTATTTCTAGGCCGTACACTACATAATTATTGTACTTTAAATAATATATTCTAAAGGATCAAAATTGTTTAAGCGGTCACTACGCTCGAACTTCACCCGCGTGTGCGTGTATCTGCATGAGCGGTGCACACAAACATAAAATTGCGACGAATTAACCTAAACAGCAGCGAGTGAATTTTATGCACGGCCTCTTAAGTAGAAAGTAGGTAATGACATAAAATACATGCTTAAGGCTAGGTTCATATCACTCATGTCATTCACTTCATCACTATGTCGGGATGCGTTGTGGCGCCGAATACATTAATCAAACGAATATATTCAAGCCTGCATCGTATCACGAGTTTTTGAGCCAATCAAATGCGCTACGCCACAATAATGTAATGTGACCGTATTTCAGGCTTTGGAAATTTCTTATGCAACACCGGGTCTCAGTCTTCTGATGTTAATACCTCGCAGCAACTCGCTGAGGGCTCTCGTGGACCACGTCAGCAACACCAGCATCGGAGGCATCACAGCGAAGATGAGAACCATGCGGGTTGCCGCCACTATACCCATCTACACTCTGCGCATGACCTTACTGTTGCCTAACAAACTGCAGGCCGTATGTTATGTCATTGTTATTGAAGTGTTGTTCTCCACACAGTTCCGGTTCGAGGCTATTAGAGAAATCTATACAAATTATTTCGACGTTTTGGTGCACGCAGATTGCAATGTGCTCTCGTTTGATACAAAAGATTAGATAATTGGTCATCATAGCAACAATGCTAGAGGATTTTTATGTAATTCAATTTTGAAGAAAGTTGTGGTGTGCATCTTTTTTTCTTATGACGACGGCAGAATAGAATCTTCCTCAACATCATCCTCTGTCTGTCTAGGGTCGCCCTCCGTTCCATCTACTACTGCTCGTCGCACTAATCGCTTCCTTGTCATCAGTTAGGCATTCCCAGACTAGTGGACGTCAGCAACGCCACTGAAGCCAGTTCCCTGAGGCTGTCACATGCTGTTCAACGGATTATGTTCTGGGCGGAGGCTGGCCGAAACGCCTTTAAAGATGATGGTGGGTATATTTATATTCACTCTTCCTACTCATTCTCTAGCTAGTGTTTATCGTGCAAGTATAGGTTACGTTCAATTAATTAAGCTTGTAGTTTTATGAATTTCTGAGACAAAACGATAGATAAGTAGAAAGAAACAAAATATTGCAGAGAACAGCATCGACGTTCCAGAAAATTCCGAACGTTTACTAAACTGGATGTAATTTGGTTGTGCTATTTTAATGTGTGTAAAATTACATCATGCCTATTTTCCCCAAAGGGTTAGGCAAAGTACCTACACCTCTGCCCGACATTACGCGCGCCAGTCCCAAATATTAATAAGCGAGACTCGACGGACATTATTAGGGTCTTATTTCACCATTTGAATATAAACTAGATTCGTAGGTAGGGGAAGGTAGTACAAAATGATCCCTCGAGGTAAAATGATCCCTGACTCCTTTACCGACTTAATAGCGCCATCTAGGATATTTTATGCGAATTTCTGGTTCCTGCGGCCTAGCTGTACAATCTGTGTTAGTGTCGTGGCGTTGTTCGCTGTAGAAAAGTTTTTATCACAAAAAATTCAAAATTCCTGAGTTCAATCTAAGGTAAGCTGTTATTTGACATTATGTAGCTTTAGTCTATGTACATATAATGAGACAGGTATGTTTGTCTCGGGTTTTGCTGTCAATTAGCTATCGATTTAACCGTCTTTCATTACAGTATTTAAAAATCATAGGTTATGTTTCGATATTTTTCTTTAATGAGGTATTTGGGACAAAATGATCCCTACATTGGGTGGGCAAAATGATCCCAGGATCATTTTACCCCGTGCCAATTGTGTTCAGTGAACTTTCAATAAATGGGTGTATACATATTTTTAAATAGGGACACAATCATAACGGATATCTTTCTGGGCCGATTTTAGTTTTGAAATGTTTGCCGTAGTTCAAGGAAGGTTTGAATGGTGAGAATAAAAAGTAGGTATGTAGGTAGTAAGTAGTGTAGTTTAGATTTGTATGTTGCAGTGTAGGTTAGGGTAGTGTAGTGTAAAGTAATATAATGGTAGTGTGTAGGGTAGGTTAGTGAAGGGAGGGGTAGTGAAGGGTAGCGCGTACGGTAGTGTAGAATAGATTAGTGTAGGGCAGTGTAGTAGTTTATATTCTGAAGTGGTACGGAGTTTCAATTTCAATTTATTTATTGCAAATCACATGTGTTTTTAAGGTCTTCAGTATAGTTCCCGAGGGGGCAGCTAGTATATGAATATAAACCATGCATTTAATAATCTGATAAGTTTTTAAGACCCCTTATTTTCTTGCTAAAAAAAGCCGGACTAATTCAAAATTATTTGCTTTTAGAAATCATGCCACGAAATTATATTCGAAAAACCGAACGTCAAAACTGGAATGAAAACGCCATGTTTAACGCCATAAATGCCGTAAAAGAGGGCATGCCATATAAAACCGCCTCCAAACAATTCGCAGTTCCACTTATGGCACTTAAAAGAAGAGTTAAAGGAAAAAACGTTCACGCTGTGGGTGCTTCTAAAGTGTTAGGGAGCTTAAAAAAAGTATTTACAGATGAACAAGAGTTGGAACTTGTACAACATATTCAAGATAATGAAGAGACTATGTACGGATTTACAGTTGATGATGTCCTTAAGTTTGCTTTTGAGTTAGCTGAAATAAATAACATAAAACACCCGTTTTCTACTACATCTCGAAAAGCTGGCAAAGATTGGCTAAGGGGGTTTCGACAAAGACATCCGAATATCACTCTACGTGCACCGGAATCAACTTCAGCGGCACGAGCGCGAGCTTTTAATAAGCCGATTGTTGATAAATTTTATGACAATTTACGGAAAGTTCATGAGAAGCATCCCTTTCCACCTCATCGCATTTTTAATGTCGATGAGACCAGTTTGAACACTGTCCCGACCAAAAATACCAAAATTTTTGCTAAGAAAGGGCGCAAGCAAGTAGCTCGCATAACGTCTGCTGAAAGAGGCGAATCGACTACAGCAGTAATTTGTGGATCAGCTGGAGGAAACTTCATTCCACCAATGTTAATTTTTCGTCGCTTGAGAATGAAAATAGAATTGATGGATGGGACTCCGCCAGGTTCAGTTTATGCGTGCAATCCAACCGGTTGGATGAATATTGAGGTGTTTTCACAATGGTTTGAACATTTTTTGTCGCATACTAAACCATCTTCAGAAGACCCCATACTTCTGATACTAGACGGCCATCTTTCACACACCAGAAATTTAGACGTCATACTAAAAGCGAGAGAAAACAACGTCACAATTTTGTGCTTGCCTCCACACTGCACGCACAAACTTCAGCCACTCGATGTTGCCGTAATGTTTCCACTGAGCGTGTACCATAATCAGGCTTTAGAAAAATGGATGAATAATAATGCGGGTCGTGTAGTTACAGTATTTCAAATAGGTAAAATTTTTGGAGAAGCATATTTAAAAGCTGCAGTACCCTTAAACATTATAAAAGGATTTGAAAAATGTGGAATATGGCCACTCAATCCAGACGTTTTCAGTGATGTAGACTTCGTTGCTGCCAACACTACTGATCAAGAATTGAGAAGCGAAATCGTGGAGCCCCATCCGACAATAACTGCAATGCCTTATAGAACCCAAGTTACTGATGAAAGCATCCATACTAACTTACCAGGTCCAACCTTCAGGACTCCCGATCTTCATGCGGATCCATCGACAAGTGTACCAGTTGAAGATATAACAATCCAAGGCTCTGTGTCGCCTTCTATTCTTTTGTCCTGTGTAGCGTACGATCAAACAGAGAACAGCGAATCTCTTGAACCACCACCTTTCATAAGTGTTCTACCTGATACCGATGAACGTATGGATCGCAACCTGACAGCAGCNATGTTCGAAAACCTTTTACACTACGAACGTCATCAGTAGGTATACATAACCACCTCAGCATCTTGGCTAAATTGATACAAATAGTAGAATCTGCGCATGAATAATACTCCCGACTGAATTTCTGTCATGGAGGCCAAACTCAATAGAAATACCAAGCAGTAAATATTATAGTTTACAAGTGTGTATAGTACACATAGTGTGTGTGTTTAACCAAACACACACACTATGTGTGTGTGTTTGGTTAGTGTTTTTTGTGTGTGCAAACAGAGGTGCACTCTCTGTTCCTTTAATTTTTTGAACGTCATTGTCACGTATACATGACAAGCAAGCGCGTGCCCTGTACGCCAGCGACAAATATGTGACAAAAAGTACGGCGAATTTGTGGCTTGGCGTCGGGGGTACGCCGATGCGTTTATGCTCTGGCGTTCAAAAGGTTAATCTCATATTCCGATGGGATGGGAATCCGACACGGCTGGGATGTGATCAGACGCAAGCCCAACCTATTTACCTACGTGCTTTCCGAGGCACGGGTGTGCCACACCACGAACTTCCCAATTCCAGGCTGCTGCTGAGATATTTCTGATGGAAAAACCTAATAACACTTTCAAGTGTGCCTGGGACCTGGGAATTGAACCCAGGACCCCACGCTCAGCAGTCGACCACGAGACCGAAGAGGCGTATAAATATGAATAGCGCACCATCGTTGTTCTTTTCCAAGGTCTTTACTACTATACAATGGTACTTATCGCAATATATTTTACATACAAACGAGTAGTATATTAATCAGGTTAAGTACTAAAAAACTTGATTAATTTTTTAACAGAACATAATCTGAATTAGTTGTGGTCAACGTATTTATATTCATAGATACTCATACATTAGGTACACAGTTCTAGATAAGCCACCAATCAATTAGCTATTATCTCGAACGCTATCGCATTGCGAGTGTATGTCATATATGTTTATTCTGATAATAATATTGATTACGTATGTTTTCAGGTATCGAGTGGGACCAAGCTCCAGACTTACAAGTCGTTGTGGACAAACCCTACATATTCTTCGTTCGCTGGCGCAATGTTACCCTTATAAATGGACATTTTGTACTATAATTTACAAAAGGATTAATATATGCTAAAACTGGATTTTTGAACATAACGGACGGTTTTTTTAATCAAATACCTGCACTTCTAAATAATAACATAGAAACGTTAGTGGATACAGTTTTGCTGTTTTAATTTCTCTTGATATGGTATGGATCACTGGATTTACGCTGTCTTATGGGGTTGCATTGTGGGTCGCAGAACAGTCGGCCGTACGTCTGCACGGTGATCCCGCTGCGGTGGAATATCGCGCTCAGCTCGGTCGTGCTGGGCCAGTAGGGGGCGCGCGCGAACGCCGCGGCCGTGTCGCCGTAGCAGTCGCGGATGACCAACACTTCACTCCCGCGACGACCGAATATCGCCCACTGATCTGCAGTCTGGTCTAGTAACGTGTATTTACCTGCTTACAGATTTCATGAGTAAATAACACATACCTACTTAGTCAGGACGCGAATTAAAAATAGGTGTGATCAATCTTCAGTATTATAATAGGTAACTGTTTATCTGAGAAAATCGGGGGTTTTACTAAAAATAATGTTTTCAATATAGGTAAGTAGGTGCCTAAATGACAAAATTCCGTTTACTACTGATGAGTCAAGCTGGTATCAGCCTATCAGGCAGTTAATACCTTCTTAGATAAGGCTCGCCTACTTATCTTGCCTTGCCCATGTCCTGCAAGTCTTCTATATATGTCATGCAAGTAAAAGTAGGTAGGAAGAGGTACTTAGTTGCTTTACCTGGTTCCTCCTCCACGATAATGATATTTTCCATGAGTCCTGATTCTGTACCATTGCCCATTAGGAAGTGTTTACCGAGTGTCGTCTCCACGACTTGCAATAAGCAAAGATTCCATTCCACGCGACCATCGAAATCACCATACTTCATGATGTATTGTTCTCGTTCCTAAATACACAATATTATTTAGTACAAAACAAGTGCAAGGCTTCAATGGAGTCACCAGTGAACGTAGATAACACGAAATTCATCTAGATAATAATCAAATACCGGGAAGGTACATATTATCTACTACGACTGAACTGAATGATAAAGAAATAGGCGAGTTAAAAATAACGCTTTTTTTTATTTCACCAAATAGGTTAGGTACCTATCGCCTTATGATGTGCAACACAGGTGATTCTGATCAGGGATTTATTAATATGTGCAATACCAAGCTCTAGAAGTGCCATAAGTTAGTTTGGGTTAGCCGTACAATTAATATATTTAGATATAGGTACCAATTCCATAGTAGCTCTAACATGAAATTGAAAACAGTCTACAGCCTTCGGTTGCGTGTAGACGGTCATCCAGCTTCCGACCACGTCTCGAACGTTTAAACTTTGCCCCTTTTTATATAAAGGGCAAATGTCATACATCGATATAATGCGCGTTGCCACTAGTTTAACACCACTTGCCACAAACAAAATTGCTAAATTAATAATACACTTAATATTCATTATTCAAATATAACTCGTTTACTCACGGAGTCAGCTCTACGAGAAGTAAAGATTGAGGTAGGATTCTCATCGAGATAAGTTTGTTTTAAGAATATTTAAATTCAATCGATGTTTAAATTTTCTTTACCACGCAACGTTGAAATTTGATTTAAGATTACCAAACACATGAATAAAAATATTTAAAGATTCACTTCACTCACCTACACGGTTGATCTCCGTTAAACTAATTATGCATAATAATGACAACCTTCTCGTATCTCAAAAGCAAGCTCATCAAGTTATCTCCATATTACAAAATCACTGGCAACGTTTTATACAAGATGTAGGTATCTATTTAATAAACCTGATAGGGGGTCATTGCAATCTACATAATTAACTTTTACTAAGGGACAATATCTGACGAAAAAAACGACGTCTCCCTAGCTCTACCAGTTTCATTCCGAGCCAGTTCTTTACAGAAGACCTGAAATGGCGATGGAGTGACATCCGATGGAGGGTTATACTTATAACTTATAAGATTCTATAGAGAAAAGTCAAACCCTTTTCTAAAAGATATTTTTCGCGAAACCAAAGCTCGCATTAGGAATATTCGACAAAATAAACCCGCAAAGCCAACGCTTGCGGTGCATGCAACGGTCTATTGGATATTTTTAACGTGCTGTGGTGAAATCTATATTGATTATAATTAGTAACAAGGTCATGTTGATGCGTAATATTATATTTTATTTACATATAATCAGTACGGAATATAAATATAAAGACAAAAATGGTTACGATATACAGTGTCATAGACGCGCTACCAGCCAATAACAATCTAAAAGCAAATAAGTATGCAATGTATGCAGAAAGCCCTGGACGAAATTTTAAAGAGTATTTTTTCGGCTATGCAGTTTACATTATACATAACCTTCTACAATCTTTTTCTACCATATATAATTTCTTGAATGATTCATAATTTCGTATTAACGATGTATCTATGATAAATATTGATTATTTCTTATAACGTGTGAAGCAACAATTGGATATAGTCACACTGTCATATCTACATGAACATACATAGGTA
The DNA here is from genome assembly GCA_002192655.3 of Mamestra configurata. Lineage (NCBI taxonomy): Eukaryota > Metazoa > Arthropoda > Insecta > Lepidoptera > Noctuidae > Mamestra > Mamestra configurata. The sequence continues at coordinate 42,263 of NDFZ01004278.1, forward strand.
CATAATGACTTTATAATATGGCCTTTTAAAATATAAATTATTATCTAAATTAAAATATTAACCATCACCAAATTTGTAAAATATTTCGGCAAGAGTTGAACGACATGAGCTACCGATAATTTTTATAAAATTCACTGATCAATAAAAACAATTTTACGTTGTATAATATAATTTTAAAGCTGAAATTATAAATAGTCGTAATAAACGTATAAAAATATTTAATATGATGAACAATAACTTTATTTAGGCTTACATCTGTACCTATGTTCATTGCTGGTGATTATACAAGTACGTTCCTCTTTTCTCTTACAAATAATGTTAGACTAGTTGTAAATACTTCATGTGTATTTTGGAATACTGCTTCCTGGAAACAAGAAAAAAAATACAAATTAACATTATTACGAGTTTTCAAAGAATATCTACGTGTTGTGAGCGATACAGTAAGTAAACAACTAAAGTGAGAGGTATCGGTTATTTCAATAATAGATTTAACGTTTCATATGTAGATTTTTATTTAATTGAAAGTTTATAAGTGTAGTTACATTTTAACATTCTTATTTCTTGACATTGTCGTTATAAATACTCGTTGACTAGTACCATAACTTCATAATAATACACATTAGACAAAACAAGGTAGTCCTTTATCCTGCTCGCAGCTGCGATGCCGAATGCTGCGTGAGCCAGTGGAACATTAATTAAGTTTTAATCTTTTCAAACGGTTACAACAACAACTACAATAATTTACAGTATCACACACATTTGAAACTAATGCAATATATGCCATTATTTAGTCAAAAAGTTAACAGTGTAATATTAAAATGTGTAGCATATGAATTCATTAAAATGTTGTAAATCATCAAGCTGCCGAACTGGCCGTGGCTTACGGGGATCTTAACTTACGTCTTCATTGTCTACATTATCATATTATAACAAATGATCGATTTCATTCATATTACCTATAATAGCATATATTTTATAACAAGCAAGTAAATATTAAGTAATGTTATGATATAAATAAGTAAAGGAGAGGTACATGAATCTGGGTGGCAAAAGAGGGTGCTCTGTAGGTACACCTGTAATTCTTACTACAACGATGAAAGATATGTCGTAGCCAGATCTTAAAATTGGTAATTCCAAGAAGTGTCAGCATAGTCCCGAAATGGACAAATGCTTCATGAAATGACAACATGTCAACTACGCATTATCAGCGCCGCCAGCGGTGAATAATGTAACTAAGTTACGGTATTATGATCATAAAATGCTTGACCAAATCGCCAGGTTATTACATCGTTGGAGTTGTTTATATTGTCAAACGATCTTTTCATCATCATTCCCTAAAATGCATTTTTTCATGAAATGCCGCCACTTTAAGAAATGCCCAACTACTTACTTCAGGAAATGGCGAATTCAACGATCTGGCAACGGCCGATACATTATGTTCGCGTTAGCACAGTACCTAATAATAAATGGATTTCACATTAAGTTTGATATGCGAAGAAAACCTATATGGATATAAATAAAATTTGCTAAAAAAAAAATTAAAGCTCACAAAATTCTTTCAGAATTCGATCAGTAATGAACGCTATCAAGCAACAATAGTGTTTTACGTTAACATTTTAGAAGGAAGAAACGTGGCCGATACACCTAGTCTTATGACTCGAATTGAATTTTCGTAATTTCTACTTCCTTACAAATTACATCATAAGTTTCAATTTGGTCGACAAGTAGATTTATACGCTAAAAATAGTTTTACCAATGAAAAATTATTAAAAACACCCAACATAGACGTTAGGAGGCTAATTAGCAATTAAAAATACATTTACTTACGATACTTTAAATTAATCAAGCCAAGTAGGTAGGTACAATATTAGTACACATACACCTAAAGTACACAGGTCGATGAAAATCATGAAAAGTAATGACGATTATGAATACACGTTAAAACAGGATTAGTACTTACACCAGTTTACATCATTACAGTGATAAATAATTATGTAGACTGTCTCAAATTTAAACATGCTAAAAGCCAAGAAAATCTGGGTCATACTACCATCATCTGTTCATGCCAAATGTTATATGGACGCATAATTTCAGTTTCTGCAATCCGGCTTTTAATAAACAGTTCTACTCAGGCAAAATGATAAATTCACAGTACAATTTATCATTTTGCCTGAGTAGAACTGCTCTCCTAAAACTGGACAATACGAGGAAGGAAATAAGTAAGTATACAGTTTTTATGTTAGACAATGATAGCAAAAACTAATCTTATTTAAATTAAGTCAGTGCATGAAAGAATCATGCCATTTTGATAGACTAGTTACAACACCAGAAATAATCGTTAGTATTACCGAGCCCAATGCGAGTGTGATCCGTTTGATGGTAGATACCGGATGACGATGATAATAAAAATAATTCTTATTACGATATATCCCTATTATAAATGATATAACTTGGCTTTTTAAACATGTTTACGTTTGGTACAATCTACGAGTTACCAAACCAACAACTACATAATTATGTTTTATATCCTAGTGGACATAGCGAGCTCGCGACTAAAATCGACTATCAACAATACAGTGCCTCCTATATCAAAAATTCCTACATACCGGTCGACAAAATTGTTTTAATGAATGAGATCACTAGATATAGGTTCCAACTGCAGGCCGTGTTTTTAATGTTTGATTCGATTCAAAATTATGACATCCCCATCCTAACGTTTGGTGTGGGATCATTGCAGGTCAATAATAGTAGATGATGCACCGAGGGGATAAAAGAGTGTCTTATGTCACGGGCGTCATATTGAATCCCGCACGCAATGAAGGATTCGGGAGTTAACTCACGATCAAAGCGAGGGAGTTACTACTAAAAATCCTGAATGCAGCGAGGGATTCAAGCTAGCCCAAGGAAAAGACACCTTTATCCCTGAGGAGCATACTCTACTTTTCACACCTACTGCAAGAAAATTGTGCTCAAGCCATGAAGAGAAATGGCTGGCAACCGCGAGCGGCGCTCGTCGGCCCTCGCTGCTAGGACCAGGTCGCGCGTCATAAGATGGCCACCGGTAAATAATATTGTAATGAATTTCATTATAACCCATTAGGTAATAATGTAATTTGAATTTGGACCTCATTTTGGCCGCGCGACCTGCACCTAGCAGCGGAGGCCGACGCGCGCAGATCGCGGGCAATAATGACGTACCTTAGGTTAGGTTTGCATGACATAATTTGACGTTTTCGTGCAGGTGGTGAGAAAATATTTTTACAACACTTATACTAGGTTGGAATGTTAAAAATGTTGCAAGATTCTATAAAATTATTACATTTTAGAATCACATCTAGTTCGAATCTATAGACCTCTTTGTAGGTAGTTATAGGATTTTTGATTATCAGCCAACTTACATCCTACGCAAATTGTATGCACGAAATTAAGCTATTGTGTTTAAACTTACTGCGTAATTATAACCAAATCCCATTTTTTATTCACATATTGATACACTGTATTCTAATCTTTGTTGTTTTTAAAGTGAGAACATAATAGCACTAGCTGTCTGCATGAGAATATAAAAGAAAAGCTATATTTTCTATTTTTGTCTCAACATGGCGACCTGATCTAAATATGTGATATTGAGCATTATTTTACTTTTAAGAATATTACTATAGCAATGAGTCAAAGAAGATATGGCCCTGTATGCTCAGGCTCTTTCCTTATTGGCATTGGAATAACATGCACCAGATTGTTAAGTCCTAGTGTTTAGAATTAAAAATATAATAACAGAGTGCATTCCTAGTGTGCAGACATTTGCTTAAATAGTCATCAATATAAATGTAATATCATCAAGATTTTAAGTTTGAACACCACAAAAGAAAGATAAAAGATTTGATGTTAGATATCCTACTAGTTTACATGTATTACATGGAAGCCTTATTTGGAGATCTTAACATATCAATCAACTTAGACATTTATTCATAATTTTTGGTTATACATAAACTTTTGATAACATTTTATTCAGAGATTTTAATTTCCACAATTTTTCTCAAGTTCAATTTTTAATTGGAAAGTCAAGTTGCCTTCCATTTCATACATCTATTAATGGGCATTTGTTGTTTTTACTTCTAATCTCAATTATTACTAGTCCACTGAGAATTCAAGTGCTCTAAACATGTTTCTTTCTTTTTATGTGGTGCCTTATTATCACCTTCAGACTTTATAAGGTCCAGTAGGTCTTCAAGTTCCTGCCCAAAAATATCCTTGATTCATTCTGTCATATTCATTATGACAATTAATACTGAGTGGGTAAAGCAGATACTATGGTGAACTGGGTAAACAAAATCAGGGCTTAAGGCTTCAAACCTAGGTATACCATGGAAGTTCAAATGGGCTTGTAAATGAGACATCAAATTTTATTACAAATCAAGTCCTGTCTAAAGATCTAGCCACTGGTTTATCTATATATTAAAAATGAATCCCTATTTCCCTTGGTCGTTCATCATGCATGAACGGCTGGACCAATTTTGGGAATTCTTTTTTTTTTGTTATGTTTGTTATTGTCAGAAGGTTCTTATGAAAGAAAATTTTGAAGAAATATACATCCTGTAGAAACCAGGGCGGGCCACTAATATCTTATAAAATCGAAGACAGCGCAAATCATTTGCTGCAAAAGACTCTCTACTTTGACTAGATACTGAAAAATATCCAATTAAAACTTGACAGTGTATTAATTTGGATACTATTTCTTTAACTGTACATCAGTCAGGAATATCTAACATCAAGCTTAGATTAAAATAGTGTAATTTTCACCTCTTATTAATCTTAAAAATGTCTTACTTGATGTTGTAAATTATAAATTCAAAGAAAATACACAGTACCAACAAAAGTCCTAATAAAAAGATTACCATAAACCGGAAATAACTGCATGAAGTACATAAAATAATAAAATGTGAGGTAAATGTAAAGGAATTTGGCTAATATTAGGCAATATTCGATACTGATTTTTTGCCACTAATGAACTCTCCAAGTTAATGTTTACATCTCATAAATGTCCTATAACAGAAACAATTTATTAAAAAACTGACAACTTCATTAAATACTATGCAATCTCCAATTGACTACAAATATTAGTCCAATAACTAGCTTTACTCTTAAATATAAGTTTAAGGCCAAATTGAAGTATTTTATAATAATTATGTATGATTAGGATTACTAACATTTTTAGTTTGATAATGCAAGAGTAGTGGAAAAAGACCAGTACCAACACCACATAGTATGCAAGTCCACAGTGCAAGATGCAGCACAGGAGTACCTATACATATACTATTACTTTTAAATGTTACTATGTAAAATAAAAATGTTATTCATGCAAATATTCTGTACACCAACAACAATGGCCTTACATACTGAATTATCCTTTTCAAATAAAAAAAATCTGTGTTCCACTACATTATGGCTGCAACTTTGCAGATTTGTTCTTTTTTCATACAAACTTCATACACCCTTTTTTACCACATATGGTACAATACACATTGTCACCAGATAAAGGATGATTAAACAGGATAAATTATTATTAATTAGCATTTAAATATCAAGGTCCATTACTACTGGCGTATTTTAATTTAAAATAACTTTAATTTCATGTAATATTGATTAATATGAATGTATTATATAGATATGATCCTTAAAACCCACTGTAACTTTCAGAGAAACCACTATGACACTAGCCTGAATATAAATAGAGAAACAAGTATATCAATATGTTTATGGTAAATAGTTTTATATCAAGTTTCATAGCTAACTAGTTGGACATAAAACATTATTTTGATATATAATAAATAAGGTTTCATATTTATTTAAGTGACATGAAATAGTTTATGAATATTCTTTTTTATTCTTATTATATAACAATGTAATGATCAAATATATATATATTCTTACTCATAATAAATCATTCAATATTTGCAAGGTTGCTGTTTAGAGAGTATTTCCCGACAACCATTCTGATTTTTTACAAATTACATAAAAGTAAAATACAGAATAATAACTCACTAAATCTCTACCTATTTTGTTAGTAACCTGTAATATAACCGAAAATTATTTTGAAGATACTTAAAGGTACTTAAATAAGGGGTTGACATTTTGATGTAGTACTGTTTTAGCTATTTTAATTTGAAATTCCATAATTGACCCCACCTGTGTTCAAACCAGTGTTTTCTGAGGCTCCAGCTGGGGCAGGTGCAGGCATGGCGATGGGAGGCGCCTGTTCTCCCTTGGGACGGCCTTCTCCACCCGGCTGCACAGTCACGGCCACGCCATCTGAGTCATCCCTCTCCAGCGTGTGGTAATCTCCGGACTCCTCGGGAGGACGCGGCTTGCACTTGCCGCAGCAGCAGTTGCAACAGCAGCATAGGCAGCAGCAGAAATAGCATCCGGTCAAAATGCCGCATACGATAAACAGGGCCTTGCACCAAGTGCTTGTCACTACGAAATAGGCGTTGACGTTTTCTTCTCCGAATTGTTCAGCGATATACAGCCCGAGAGATCCATAATTATCATATATATTCCGTTTCGTAGCATCACTTAGTATCGTATGTGCACGGTTTACTTCTTTAAATTTATCGGCAGCTTCGGGATTGTTAGGATTTTTATCGGGATGGTATTTTAACGCTAATTTCCGATAGCTTTTCTTGACATCATCTTGTGTAGCAGTTTTTGGGACTTGTAGTATTTGATACAGGCTGTCCCCTGCAGTCGATAGTTTCCTTTTATCCATTTTAATAGTCCAATTTAGTCAACGGTTTTATACAACGTGATCTAGAAATTATAATGCAAAACTAAGACAATCCCTGAAGAATTTACGAATTACGATAACACTCGGAACATCTCACTCAGACGACCGTGTGTTGCCAGTTTTCCAATTCTCATTTAAAAAATATGTTGGACGGCGCGGAAATGTTGCATTTAGGTGCTATGAATAATTGAAATGAAATGAAGATACTGACAAACTATAGCTAGTTTTCACAGGAGTACTTTGATAAGCTGCATCATATTTTCAAGACAACACGTGCGTCTATGATTCCGTTGAGTCTTTCGGCAATGCGGTTATTTCGGTGTTGACATAATGTTACCAATAAAATCATTTGAAAAAAAAATGCATGGTAGTACTTAAGACATCCACGTATTCATGGAAGTATTAAGTACGATAGTGCACTTTATGAGGCACCATTTTTTTTTCTATTGTCTAAAGCCTGTGCTACACATGTATCTTACTTCCACGAACGTAAGGTAAAATATAGTCTACCTATTGCGATCTCTGGTGATGAGTTGAAAATTATTAATAATTATCTGTCGCTATTGCTAATTTAAAAAAAAAAAAAAAAAAAAAAATTACCAAATCATAGAAAA
>NDFZ01004278.1:49868-61973 GCA_002192655.3 Mamestra configurata
AAAAAAAAAAAAAAAAAAATAAATTACCAAATCATAGAAAAGTACGAAAATAATCACTTTTATCGGTGATATCGAGTTCTGTCAGTACAGACTCAGTCACACCCTATATAAAAATGTACTCTGTGCTCAGTCAGTCGGGCGGGTTGCGGATTGCAGACGTAAAATAAAACGACAGTTAACCAAAAAACCTATTTTTAATTAATCGATTATAATAATCGATGTTTTTAATAGTTGATTATTTTCTAATTTCTTACATTCCATCCAACCGCATCAGTCGATGTATACGAGCAGATCAGACTGTATTCATATTCATGTTTGATAAAATAGTTCAAAAAGCTTCAATTTCCCTAACTGATTGTAGAATGCACACCGATATAAGCCAAGCTAATACGTAAAAGCTCACTTCAATCATTTTCTATTAGGCGATGCATAAAAAACGCAGCGTTAGAAGTCCTCGTGTAAATAGTTATTAGAAAGTTAGACTAGATAGATTAGACCATCGCTACGCGTCGCTGGTCACTGGATAGTAGACCGTCAATGTCAAGGCAATGTCATAATAAATTGTCATGTTCATGACAGAAGAATGAATTCGGATGAATTCCATGTGCACAAGCCTGTACCTATCGGCCAGTACAAAAGCGATTAATAAATTGTGCGAAAATCAAGGGTTGAAAACTTTCAACAACTTTCCGAGCCCCTCCAGAAGAAAAATAGTGCCTTATAAATCTTTTATAATCTATTCATTATTTTTGGGATATGAATTTGTGAAGGTTCAAGTCAAGCAACGATGAATTTTCGCGGTATATTTAAAATTTACCAAGACGTTTTACGTCGAAGACCGTATTTAGTGCAAGCAGTACAGACTGGAGCTCTGATGGGCTCTGGTGATTTGATCAGTCAGACCTTTATCGAGCGCAATCACATCACTAATATAGACTTTATGAGAACATTAAAGTTTTCTTCTATAGGATTTTTTGTTGGAGTAAGTAATTTATTCTAATACAGTTTATAAAACTTGTAAGTAATTTTAGTTTTTTCCTAGTGTGATAAACAAAATATTGTTCATTCTAACAATAAAAGTTAGTTGACATGGTACTAAGTACAATTGATAGTAACATAAGAGCAGAATCCCCACGTTGTCCAACATCTTGTCCCCCAAACAAATTAGTTCAATCCTGACTGCAATGACTCTGTTCACTAAAATCTCATGCAAAACCCCGGTAAAGACGGCTATTACGGCAAGTATCAACTTCAACCAGTTGATTGTAATAGCCCCATTTAAACTATGCAGCATAAGGTTGCAGTCAAGATTCATTTAGTCTCTCAAAAAGGCCTGTCCTTTTTATGATTATTACCAAAACAGCTTGACCAATTGTCAAGCTGTTGATGTTGTGTGCAAGATGCTAATATTTGTAACTATGAAACACATAATAAGTTTTGCTTTATCATTTTAGGGGCCTGCATTACGTGTTTGGTATGGAGCTTTATACAAGTATGTTGGCTCTACTGGCACAACTGTTGCCTTGAAGAAAGTGTTTATTGATCAGATTGTATTTGCACCACTGTTTTTATTTGCTATCCTAAGTGCAGTGGCTTTTATGCAAGGAAAGGACTCAGATAAAGTTATCAGTGATTTAGAAGCTAACTACTTAGATGTTTTAAAATCAAATTATTTACTTTGGCCGTGGGTACAGATAGTAAATTTTGCTTATGTTCCCCTCCAATATCAAGTTTTATTAGTTCAAGTAGTTGCATTATTCTGGAATACATATTTGTCATGGAAAACAAACAAGGAGTGATTGACAATAAAATTTTAAACATGTTTCAATTAAGTACTTTTAAGTTTAATTGCTTGTAGATCATATTATTGTATAAATTACTAGTTCAACATATTTTTAAATATAGCAGATTAAAAGCAATCTCAAATAATGTTTAGTGAGCATATTATTATTTTCTTGCCCATTAAATAATAATATGGTGGTAGCTCTTTGAGTGTAAGTACCTACAGCGTGTTTTATTTCACATTTCAACTTGACCTAAACCGTGAACTAATGATGACACACCATCTCTGATATCATTATCATCTAACACCAACAAGAAACATTATGCCTAGTTATTTAAGCCGAGTACATTAATTAGATAGTACCTATATACTTGATTTACAACACACTTGAAATCTGGCTTCAACCCCACCGTTTTTAGGCTCGCAATGAAGTGTCTTTCGCACTATACTCTATCCGTTTAGGTAGTTAACTAAAGGTAAACAATCTTGATGTGTCTTTTTACACAAATTCATATTAAACAAATAAACTACTTTTCAAACTTATGGTTCAATTGATTTAGTATTTGTTACTGTTGTATTTACTTTGGTTTTTACTTGCATTTTATTTTTAAACTGAGTTTTTAAGTAAAAAGTTACATCAAGATTGTTTACCTTTAGTTAACTACCTAAACGGATAGAGTATAGTGTATTTAAATTAAATTTTATTTATTATGATCGAGTGTTTTGAAATTGACAACGCAGTCTCGGCTGTATATAACCCCCTCGACTTCGTCTTGGGCGGCTATTCCTCCTCGGCAAAAAACTTAATCTACTGACTTGACCAAGACGCCTATTGCACGGTAGGGTTTTGCTGTCAAATTTAACACAAACAGTCAAGACTGTGACTGACAGATAACTTATCGTGTTACGGATTCGTTCGGTCCGTTGCCGCGTTGTGATCGTTACTCCAGCAGACAAGTGGCACCTAGAGGAGTAATATGAGTGGAACGTATAATTAGTGCGTAATCTGCTGTGAATGTGCGCCACATGAAAAAATTGTCGTTTTGGAAAAAAAACATGAGTGAAATCGATTCTTTGCAAAGATTACAAGATCTTTGCTCAGCGTTGCAGCAAAAGAGAAACTTCATCTTATACAGTTTGATGTTGCAACAGCCTTCCTCAATGGAAATTAAACTGAAGAGATTTACATGATGCAGCCAGAAGGCTTTGAAGAACATCCAGAGTACCTACCTATGTCGTCTAAAGAAAAGCCTCTATGGTTTAAAGCAGGCACCACGCTGCTGGAACTACTGTTTTGCAGAAACAATTGAATCTTTAGGCTTCAAGACAAGCGACGCTTATCCATGCCTTTATACCAAATTCATAGGTGATAATAAAATCTTAATAGCACTCTACGTTGATGATGGTTTAGTTGCAGCGAGTAATGAAAACCTTGCAAATAGTTTCATCAATGACCTAAAAAGAATTTGATGAAGAACTAGCAAACTAGCTTCATACTATCTTGGGTTAGAGATAGAACAAATGAAGGACGCCTCGATTTTCATAAAGCAGGAAGCTTATGCAAATAAGATCTTGGAGAGATTAAATATGAAAGACTGTAAGTAATCCAGTTTCAATCTCTTTACAGCAAGAAGGAATTATTAAAAAAGGGAAAGCTGACAAAGAGTCACAGTCATTTCCCTATCGAGGAGCAGTAGGCTCGCTCGCTTACTTGATGGTGGGCACTCGCCGTAATCTGGCTTATGCTGTAGGATTGGCTTCGAGGAGCTTAGAAAAGCCAACTTCTAGCGACTGGCGTATGGTTAAGCGCATAATGAGATATTTGAAAGGCACATTATCAAAAGGAATAATGTATGTTCATGACACAAAATCTCCCAACCAATTAAAAGCCTACAGTGATTTATTTATTTATTATAAGGCTTCTCAACAATGAGTACACCAAAGCTTTAAAATTTGTACATTGCAAACTTAATTCTAAGCGCCTCATCACTTGCAGAGAAGCACAGACTGCATACACTACATTATGCGCAGATAATAAAATAACATAGGTAATTAGTTAATCAAAATGATTAAAACATTGATTGAAAAATTAAAAATAATTACAATTAGATAACACAGATTAAATTAAAGTAGAATTTGTTTGATTAAATTTGAATACAATAAATTATATTAGATTATGGATGTGCCAACGACAAGCTTCAGTTGCCACCGTCGCACCAAACACAATCGTGTGAGGCACTTCTTCGTAAGGGAGCATGTGCTTCGAAACGACATCGTGGTTGAGAGGACTAGTTCTGCTACCCAGTTAGCAGACCTCCTAACTAAGGCCCTGCCCAGACCCAGAATGCAGGAACTAGCTCAGAAATTGGGTCTGAAGGATAAACTCAAACGGTCGACTATCAGCTGAGGGAAAGTGTCAAAGCCTCTTTGGCGTTTCTCAGCTGCAGTGACATGAGTTTTATAATGTTTCCTTTTTATAAGACTTTTGTCTGACACAATTCAATTGTCGTGTAATATACATTTTCTCAGATTATCTTATATATAAAATTCTCGTGTCACAATGTTAGTTACCATACTCCTCCGAAACGGCTTGACCGATTTTTATAAAATTTTATATGAATATTCAGTAGGTCTGAGAATCGGCTACTATCTATTTTTCATACCCCTGAGTGATAAGAGTTGTCCACCCCTAACATTTATTATTTTTTTTTGAACAAAATTTTTATGTTTTATATTTTTACTAGCGACCCACCCCGGGTCACGGGTGCAATGAAGATACTATAAATATACCACGGTTTTAGAACTCTGGTTTAATATATAGTAACTTGAAACTGTGTCGTATCTCAGCGTTTTCGCGAAATCATCTTGAGAACATAACTTGAACGCTATTTATAGGGCCCCTGGCCGGTACCGCCGCAACCGTTATGTCCCTGCATTTTAGCTGTAATATCTTCGAAAATATTCATTTAAATTACATGTTGTAAAGAGCCATATTGATCTACATAAAATGCACAAGGTACTTAATTGGATAAGGATTAATGCTGTATTGTTTAAAATCACTTCGTAAATAACAATTTTTTAGTAAAGGATAATAAATGGTTATGGTGGGTTATCGCTAAGTGATAGACATATACCATCGCGGACTTTTTTTGTTGAACTTTTTAAGGTGGACAATACTGTAGTACATTATTTTGGTCTATCTCGTAGGGTTCAGCCAGCGTTTGCAATATAAGCGCAAAAAAACGTGCTTATTTACGACATCACATTAGAAACCTCTAAATTTATCAGTGTTTCTCTACTATATTATGCATCGACTATATAATGTATTATACATATACCCCTTCCTTAAAGAATCACTCTATCTATTAAAAAAAACCGCATCAAAATCCGTTGTGTAGTTTTAAAGATCTAAGCATACATAGGGATAGACAGACGGCGGATAGCGACTTTGTTTTATACTATGTAGTGATAAAGTGGCATTAAAAATACATACAACCCTAAATTTTCACCCTTCTATCACCAACCCCTATTTTTTAATAGTCATTTTAGTAATTAAATCATTTTTCATCCCGCTCGATATCTGATCAATTACCACTGGATCAGTTATTAGAAAGAAGCTAGAGGAAGCACGCTACGACCAATAGGAGCCGAGCATTCAAGAAAAATGTGACGCAGACGAAGTTGCGTCGGTCAGCTAGTATTTTCTATTATTCTCATTTTCTCTTGAGACGCTACACCGCATAGTCAGCACACTGTTACACTATATGTTCTTAAAAGGACACGGATATATTGGGAACTATTGAATTTGGATGGGATTTCATAAAAACAAAACGATTTTTTCATAATACATCGAGAAATTAAAATCTTGCAGCTTTTGCCTGCGGCTTCGCTCCTGAAACTTATCCTCCACGGCTGTATTAATTATCTTTGGTCTTGGAAAAAAAAATACGCCAAATTTCATTCATGTCACTGTCACTAACTAAACATATCACTGTCACTATAATCTAACCTAAAATATTGTACTTCTTTTAATCAGCACTTTGTGAAATAAATGTCATTCAGTAGGTGTAGTTCTGTGGTATTGGAAGGAAAAATCGGTGTTCACGCACTCACAACCGCTTTTCGACCTATTCGGAGGACTGTTAATTTAGCTTCTCAGTTTTACGTGACACTCACAAGGCAGGTAATCCTTAAGAAACGTAGGTAAACAAAACTATTCATTTATCCTTACTAAACCCATCAATCTATAGCCGGTAAAATATATTACTTAATTTGTTAACTTTTGACCGGTTGGAACTGCCTAATCGTGCCTTACGTCACAGTTAGTTTTTTCACATGATATGCTGATATATTGAATATTTGATATTTTGAAAGCCATAGTCTGGGTTTCTATTAGTAGTAAGTTTTATTGGTTCAAATCTAGTTGGATGAGGTAAGTACAGACAACGAGATAGAAGAAGTAGGCAGCTGAGTAACTATGTTGCGGAATTTGGTCGAAAGAGTCACTGTCGCCTGATGGGTTTTAGTCAGTAAGAGTCTGACACTCGATGATTCACTTGATGATGAAGTGATGATTTCCCACCCTTTAAAAAACAGCTGCAAAACAATAAAAAACGTCTTTAGGAAATAGAGATATTGCATGGACTCAATGAAAACTAAACTCTTATATATTTTATCATATGTTAAATATATTTAATTCTTTATTTACTATTTATAGTAAATAAAGAATTAAATCTTTTTTATAAAAAAGATTTTACTCTTTTCTGATTGCCTCTTACATGGGCATGCCTCAAGCTAAATTATCTACTTATTAATTAGAACTATACATAAAATAGAACATGACTTCTTCCTAAACAACTTTTTGATATATTGTATTAGAATTAGTTTATTACATTTACATGACTGAACATTGAATTATTTTACAAAATAAAAATGTTTGTGATTGTGAAATGTTTAAGAACCTTTTTCACTTCCAAAGTGCCAACCTCTTCCTTACATCTGTATTATACCTATTATGTTTATTTTTGATTGATGATATGTTTTTTTAATTTTATTCATTGTCATTTTAATTTATTGATAACTGTAATTAATTCATTATTTTTAACATTTTTTTTTATTTATTGTCAATTTTACTTATTTCAAATTTTCAACCCAATCTCAAGTAACTGATAATTTTATGTCATAAGGAGACTGTATTTCATATTTATAAAATTAACTAACATAGCATTAAGTGCTACTAACACATCCTACTGTGGATCAAAAGTTGTCTTGTATGAATAAATATCATATCATTATAATATATTACAGAAATCCACCATGGAAGGCTTATCACTGGTTTCATCAAATAAGATATTTGGAGGTCATCAGAAGGTATACTCCCATGAATCTTCTGAACTAAAATGTAAGATGAACTTCTCTGTATACTTGCCGCCCCAGGCTGAGGGTGGTGATGTCAAGTTGCCTGTCATATTCTACCTCTCAGGATTGACTTGCAATGAGCAGAACTTCATCACTAAATCAGGATTCCAAAGGTGGGTGCTCATTCCATAACAATATTATAACTAACCATATTTTATTGTATACTAAAAATATTTAATTAACATCATGGTATAAAATATGGGCTAATGCAATAATATGGTTTAAAAAGGTGTGCAGACTAATAGGGGAAACTTATTATGGTGTTATCACTAATTTGCCACTCCATGTAAGTCTCCACCAATAGGTATGGAGGATAGTATTATTATACACCTAAAACCTGGGTAAGAGATCATATAGATTTTATTGGCTTGCTTGCACAGATAGATTCTTTTTTTATCAGTTTGACCAAAGGGCTCTGCTATTCCTTCCATTTATCTCTTTGTTGAATTCCCCTTGGTATATTAAATTTATAAATACCTACCTTTATTATTACATACCGTAATTGCTTACCCAGTATAAAGATATAAAAATGTGTTTATATGGCTTTTTGAACTTATGTAGATTATAAAACTGTATGTTAATTACAAACATAACTTGCTAATTATTGTCCTTATCGAAATTATTAAGAAATTTATCAAATTATCATTAGGCATTATAATACTTGTTTTTCTTAAAATGCTTATAGTTGTAGGAATAAAATATTTTAAAACAAGAATTTAATATTTTTTACAGATATGCAGCAGAGCATGGCATCATTGTTGTGGGTCCAGACACATCTCCCAGAGGTGTGAAGATCCCTGGTGATGACGACTCCTGGGACTTTGGAGTAGCTGCTGGATTTTACCTTGATGCTAGTAAAGAACCATGGTCAAAGAATTATAGAATGGGCAGTTACCTCAACAAGGAATTGTATGAACTAGTACTGCAAGCATTTAGCAATGTGGTTGATGCTGAGAGGATTGGCATTATGGGACACAGGTAAATCTATAAAGATATACTTAAATCACCCCTAATTAAATTGATTAGAGCTCCTAATTTTGTTTTGGTATTACGAAATTATAGCATATTGTGGTAATGCTGATATACCTGTACTGGTTATACCTAAATCTATTAGTAAACCCATGCACAGCTACACTATTTTAAAATACCTCTCTTTTTTCAGCATGGGAGGTCATGGAGCCTTAGTATCCACCCTTAGAAATCCTGGCTTGTACAAATCAGTAAGTGCATTTGCACCTATCTGCAACCCTATGCAATGCCCATGGGGTGTCAAGGTCTTCAATGGTTATGTGGGAGAAGACAAAAGCAAGTGGGCTGAATGGGATGCAACAGAGCTAGTCAAAAAATATGATGGACCCCCACTCACTTTACTTATTGACCAGGTAAGATTAGTTAATTAATTATCACACTACTGTCAACATACATATTTTATGAAGGATGTTATCTGTTAGAGGCACATGCTACTTGGAACTGTCAAATTAATGCATGACAATTTTCATTTTGGTCCAAAAAGATCCGAATATTTTTGGTATGTACTGTACCCATCTTTTTTGCAAAAATAACTCCTATATGGTGTCTTATTTTTTTATAAAAAAAAAGCTGCTTTGGCCAAATCAATGATACCTAATCTACTAAAATATAACTTCAATTGAAATGTTTTGTTTAATTTTTCAGGGATCTAGTGACCAATTTTACTTGGAGAAGCAATTACTCCCTGAAAACTTGGTGGAAGCATGTCGGTCAGTCGGAGTGCCAGTCATACTTAACTTACGCGAAGGTTACGATCACTCGTACTACTACATCTCCAGTTACATAGGCGAACATTTCGACTTCCACGCCAAAATACTGAAGGCCTAATAATTAAGGAAACGATTATTGACATAGTCAATATTTGTAAATGCATTTTTAATACCTGTTTTTATTTTTACAGTAAAGTTGTTATCTATAAATTAAACTCTTATTTTCTTTCACATAATATTTTCTGCTTACAGATATCCCTAATTAGGTACTAACAACAATAAAAACAAAATGTTAATTTTCCGAACATTAAAATATAATTTGTCACATTACATTTTTAAAATTTTCTTAACAAAAATTGTTATACTATAAATGTATTTGCCAGTTTGTCAAGTTGCTACCTTCCTGTGTCGTTTTTCCTAAGAGTATGGTAATACTGTAGGAATTTATCTCTATTCCCCCATATGCTGGTGGTGCCCCAGTGACACCAAGCCCTGAAAATGAAAATGATATTGTGAAAATAAACAAGATTATACGTAACTACGCGAGTGGCTAGGTTCACATTACTGTGTCGTCGGTATTTGTTGTGGCGCGGGGACAACAATCAAACGAATCTATTCAAGCCTTCGTCAGGTCTCTACGAGCTTCGTAGCTAATCAACTGTGTCAGAAGGCGCCACAACACAATAATAAGACACCAGCTTTATTACTTCTCATGATGACAAGATATTTAACTGTTATTTGGAAGGTAGCACTAGGCAGTTGCGGCCGGGCCGTCTCGCGACTTCAGAATTAGTAGGTACGACGGACCACCGCGTTTTATACTCGTCATGATTCAGGTGAATGAACTTATTGAGAAATGGCCTGAGCAGTAAAAAAAGTAAAAGAAATAGCGCCTAGAACTGGCTTTTTTTTAAACCGAGCTGTAAGTTATAAACTTATAAAGTTATAACCCACCTTTAACAACTTGTTTTTACTAGTGTTTTTTCACTTTACGTCCTTTTAAAAATCTTGCACACATTCTTAAACAATATCTCAGTGTTAGGTATTATCTATTTATTACTTAGTATTTATTGATAAAGAACGGTAGATAATTTTATACTCACATTCCAAATAAAGCGCCACCAAGATGCGCTGCGTGATCAAAGAATTTCCATCCGAAAACTACGCCTGCTAAGTCAACGCTCATTATGACCTTTATAGCCTGCAACATCAAAATGTTTATTTATGTTAACTTATAATTTGAAGTCTCATCACTTCCCGTGGGTGTCGTAAGATGATAAATTTAGGCTAGCCATACCATCAATAGCAAATATTGCGATAGTTCCTTACCGTGCCTGCAGCAAATGTGTACATAGGCAAGAAGATAATGCTCAGCCTTGTGTCAGGATATTGCACACATACATACGCCAGAACTGACATGATTGCCCCTGACTGAAACAGAGAAGAGGAACATTACCGAGCTTCCATTAGTCATCGATTCTGCAAGTAGTATAGTATACCACGATAGGAAAGTTTGCTTCAATACCAAAACTGCTCAGTGCTCGTTGTTGCGTAGCTTGGGGGAGGCCCGTCTAGCTCTGATTGTTGTTTGGTTTAATCAGTAAAAATGTCACACTAAGCTATGTGTGTGTGTACAGTGGTAGTGTACATATTACCCAAATATATGAATCCTTGTGATTTGGATTCTTAATTGTCTTGTCCAAATAATTTTGAATGGTTTGTTCATATAAATTTGTGACGCTATCCATAGTTAAGGGTTTTTGGCATGACATGTATGATTAAAAAAATAAAGTATACTTACCGCACCAAGACTGAGACCAGGCTGGTTTAGTAGAACCTTGTAAAGAAAGCTGGCAAAGCTGCTGAATACACCAGCACTTAAGTACATGGCTACGAACTGTTCTTTTCCTAATGAAGCTACTGCAGCTATATGGAGAAAAAAACATATTATTATTTTCAATTCCATGTGAACTATTTTCTTGAATTGTTCATTTTATTAATTTTCGGTGGCCTGACTTTTTTTAACCCTGCAAGGTATGTAAAAGCTTAGGTAAATCGATATAAAAAAAAAGTGAGTAGGTACTCACTTATAGGATAGGTCAATATTACATTATCAAGAAGGATTTAATGGTATATGAAAAAGCCTGCAATTTGTTATGAATATGATAAACTAAACAATAAATTAATGGAGTAGAAATAGAATAAACGCAATACCTGAAAATTGTTAGGGCATGCTATCCAGATAGCCAGATATCAATTATCCAGATAGCCAGATATCAATTATCCGGATACCTGTCAAATTTTGTATCTGGATAATCCCGAAGATTAATTAGTTTATTAATATAATTATTCATTCCTAGTACTTGGGAGTGGCCTTAGACAACAAATTGGTCTGGAAAAGTCATGTTGACAACAAACACAATAATGCATCAAATGTTAGGCAAAACATGGGGTCCCTCTCCAAAAATTAGGTTGAAGCCACACAGCCGCGATCAGGCCAATGCTGGCCTATGTAGCTTTAATTTGATGGACGAGGATGGCGCACTCGACCACCAGAGATCAATGATTCCAAAGACTAGCATGCTCCGATTTCACTGGCTGCTTGAAAATACAAATAACTCCCCTTCACTTATACATTCATTAGGAGGCAGCCCTAGCTGCAATCAGGCTAATGCAATGCACCTAGGCATATGGGACAGTAGTCTGTTCTGAAAGGGGAGTGGTTATTTGAGTGTATGAGTGTTACACATACGCAACACTCATACACTCAAATAACCACTCCCCAACTACCACAAGCTTAGTTTACTACTAGTGTTCAATAATAAATGTAACAAACACATACACCTATACACATACACACACGCAACACTCATACACAAGCTTAGTTTACAACTAGTTTCAGCGATTCTACTCTTTAAATTTTGTTTTCTATATTATTAATTAAATGTATTGTTATTGTCTCAGCAACTTCAATTAACATGTTTGCATGTAATATCACGAACTGCTTTCACTGTGTCACTTAAGAGCAGCTGGTACTTATAGCTCAGGGTTTCCTTTTTTTAAGTACCAGCAGTACATCATCTGTTCATTCCTGCACATAAATTTGTACTAAGCATGTATGTCACCTAGTTTGTGAAACAATAAATACATTATTATTATTATTAT
>NDFZ01004279.1:0-11622 GCA_002192655.3 Mamestra configurata
TTCAACCGTACAACCTGGAACGTTTGCTCTTAATAAATTAAATGATACCTCGGGTGAAGAATTGAAAAGAGGTGTTGGGATAAGCATTATTCAGCGCGTAACCATTGGCCTCTTCAAGCATTGTCGCGTCGCGGCGTCTCTCGATACGAGCTGACCCCTAACTCGTAAGAGCGCTTACGCACTACGTCCGATCCGAACCCGATCAGTATCCGTGAAAAGACGGTCCGGCGTAGTCGTAGAACAATTTGTATGGTAGTTTACGCACTACACCCGATTTCCGTCATCCAAGAATCTCCTTTTCGGATAAGATTATTGACGGACCGAAGTGGCCATATTTGTATGAACGGTTGCGCACTACGTCCGAACCGAATCCGAGCTACGTCCGAGAAAAGAGGCAGAGCGATGTTTTTGCGTTAATTAATTGATAATGTTGAAAATAACCCTGTTTATGGGACAAATCTATAGACGACTACAAAAACACAATATAGACAAGGAATGCATGGACCAAAGAGTATTATAATATAGTGACGTGAACGCTCTATAGCGGCTCCGCGTAAAATGACGTCTGAATCACGGATTTTGATCGGAGGTAGTGCGGGCGTAAGCAATATCAGAGTTCGGTCCGAGTTTTCTCGGACAGTATTTTGACGGATTCTAATCGGATTTGGATCGGAGGTAGTGCGGGCGTAGGCAATATCAGAGTTCGGTCCGAGTTTTCTCGGACAGTATTTTGACGGATTCTAATCGGATTTGGATCGGAGGTAGTGCGGGCGTAGGCAATATCAGAGTTCGGTCCGAGTTTTCTCGGACAGTATTTTGACGGATTCTAATCGGATTTGGATCGGACGTAGTGCGCACCCGCTCTAACTCGTCAATAGATGGAAAACGTCGTTAACACGGCTCATCTTTGAATAATATTTTCTAAAGTAATATCATAAAGAGGTGCACTGTCGGTTTGTTTATTAGTAAGTAGGGCTATAGAATTAATGTACTGACAGCAAAAAAATACTTTCAGTAACCGTCTCATTTAGATCCCGGAAAAATACACGGGTACTGTGGGATCGCGGGAGGGAAGCCGCGGGCACAGTTATGTTTTATAATTACCTTGTGTAAAGGTTTGACGGACACCCTCATTACTTCAGAGCTGAGCGACTTCTGTTTCTTAACAAATTCTTTGAACGACTCCACTGTAGTTGATATTTCATTCGGCAACTTGTTTTGTTTGGGTGGCTCACCTGTAACAAGAAAATGTGGTAAGAAATTTATTATACCGTACATAATGCATAACACCAATCAGCCCATGGAAGTTTATCATTGTTCTGATGGAAATTCCTTGGTACAACACTTGGTACAACTTGGTACACAGGGTCCTTGTACCCTGTGTACCAAGTTGTACCAAGTGTTGTACCAAGGAATACAATACTATTATTTACATAAAAAAATAAACTACTGTTATACTTCTATTGAAGGTGCGGATCACAAAAAGTAGTGAAGACAAAATGAGAAAAAAAAGAGAAAACAGCCATTGAGAAAGGTAAAAGAGGCATAGGGCGCAAGGGCAAACCACAATGATATTTTAACGATAGGTCGGGCCCAGAACTGACACAAAATCGCCAAGTCTGGCGTAAAAATCAGGAAGGCTGACCCCAAATAGGAAAACAAACCAGGGGATTAATTGACCAAGCAGAAAATTATTTATTTAAATTTCATGAACAGTAGTGGTTCATACGCGAACTAAATTCAACAAGGCATTTTCTACCTGTCGTCTACTCTGTGGACTTACAATAAATTAAAAACATTCGAAATAGAAATTAGTTTCGTGAACCTTTTAAATCCTTTACTAATAATATTGAGTAAGACTGGTTTAGAAGTATCAGCCACTGCATGACGATTTGCTTGATAAATACCTTTTATTTTTAAAATACTTAAAGAAATAACACATATGTACATGTTATATTTATTTTGCACATTTACTGTAACTAACCTTTTGAACGCCAGACATCACAAATATGTGACAAAAAATACGGCGAATTTGTGGCTTGGCGTCGGGGGTACGCCGATGCGTTTATGGGCATAAACGCATCGGCGTACCCCCGACGTTAGTTTGTTAAACTATTTAATTTTGCAATGATTAATTACTCAAAACTAAACTTTTTTGACTTCATAAAACTAAAAGTAGGTACCTATATCTAATCAATCAACTGCTACTTTTACAAGATCAAACAAGAATACATATTTACAAAATAAATAATACGTAAAGTTACGCAACGGTGTGATATAAGGATCGCTGATATTACGATTCGGTATAATACACGGACTGTGGACAACGTGACACCAATATTGCGCATGCGCAATGACTTCACGTGATGCCTACGCAGCCGTAGGACCGGACATCGACAATGCCTTCCACGATTTCACGTTTCAGTCATTCCTGGTACATACATCGACCAATTATCACCTACACAATTTTAAAGTTATACATTGTAATTTCTTGATTTCAATAAATTAGTCTAAAGTAAATTATTTTTATTTTCATCCTCCGGCTCCAGCAAACTTATTTTGCCAACACATACATTCACTAGGTAAATAAAAGCCTTGTTTCATAGCTGACTGCTCACGGAAAAACAAAACAAACTCAAACGTCAGTCTTTTTAAAGTCCATACAATTAGAATGTAATAGAAGTGAAGGTGGAACTTACTTTTAGCGTCAGATGTAGTACTCGCGACGCCTATGCCGCTAGTGTTTGGGGCTACGCCACCCAATCCGAAGCTCGGAGTAGCTATAGGAAAAAGAGAGATATCGAGTGAAAATCCAGTATGTCAGTTATATTCAACGTTATTGGAAAAACATAACAGTTAATTTAGCTTAAACTTCTTTGTGTTTATTTATGAAACAACTTGCCAACTTGTCTGCCCGCGACCTCCGTCTGCATGGACTAGATATGTGTTAATCCAGGTTATAATCTATATTGTGTGCCAAAGGGACCATTGTGGCATTCATTTTTAATTATTTTCACTGTTTTCACATAGCTACTTTACTCTCAAATATCTCGGCAACTTTCAGGCACCATATTGCAAACATTTTATATGCATATTAGAAAGTGCGCCGCAACTTTAAAATAAACAAAATGACGGTGCTGGCATAGCCCCCCGGCCATCTCCCATAGAAAAAAGTTCGAACCCCTTTAATCCGAATCTGTTCAGTAGTTTTTGAAACAGTTTTGCTTGAAATAGTAACAAACTTCCTACCATCCTCAAAAATTTCATTTTCATAATATTACTACCTTGTTCCCGCTACGCGCTTATCCCTTTTTTCCGTTCCCGAAGTAATTTTGGATAATCCTCTCTTAGTCAGACAAATTTCAGCTTTCTACCAGTAGTTTCGGCTGTGCGTTGTCTGCCAGTCACTCAGTCAGTCAGTAATAGAAGAATTCTATATATTAGGATTAAGATAGAATAGTAATGTACACTACTTATATAGGTACATGTGTAATTTTGAATGCACCTATAAGGATTTAAACTTGTGTTCCCATAGGAAGCTATATTGAGTCAAATCTGGATTAAAGATAAAGATAAAAATGTAACACACCTGAAATTGAAGGCTGTGTGCCAGTTACACTAGTTGTACCCAATTTTGCACCTGTGAAAAAAATAACAAATAGAGTTATTACTTACTTTTCAAGTTAATGTTTTTTTCAACTTCAAATTTTTCAACAATGCTATTGTAATAATCATAAAAACGTCCTGTGTGATTACTCATATTAATACAACTTAGGCAACTCCTACTTACATAATTGACTTTAGTTAATAACGGTGGTCTAACAGTCAAAGCTTACTTCAAAAATTATAATCACACTACTAAAACTTTTACTACTTTAAAACAGCAGCGATCATTACAAGTCCTCAAGGATTATTTTATCCAAGACCTCCAACTAAAAGATGTATGGAAACAAAACAAAATGTATAATGTTTGGTCTAGAATGCTCCTTCAATATTATAGAAGATCACAGCATGCATATCAACTAAGTTCATCATCATCATTATTTCAGTCAAAAGACGTTCACTGCTGCACATAAGCCTCCTCGAAGTGTTGCCACATCTACCGATCCTATGTGTTTCGCATCCAGCAGGTTCCTATAGTTTGGCCAGGTCACCGGTCTACCTTGTGAGACGCTTACAAAGCTGCGTCTTTGGTACACAAATAAGCATACTAAAACACCTATCATAAAACATAACAGTATAAAAGTAACATCTCACCATAACTAGGCGTAATGGTATGATATGATGATGATGGCCTTTTAGCACTCAAGACCTTATACCCACTCTCCGGTTCACAAGGTATAGGGCTAAGTTCGAAGTTAGGTCTTGTTAACATAGTGGTAGGTGGTAACATCTGAAATGTTTGTGTTACCGGTATCATCAGACCACGGATTGGGGAACTTGGGTTTGGGTTCATGGTGCTGAAAGGAAGGGAAAAGATTTAGGATGGGTAGGCGGATTAGGTCTGCAAGATTTTAAGGGAGTAAGGAAAGAATTCATTTCGAAATCTGATCCAGATGAACAAACCTATCATTGTGCAGAATGCCTATACAATGCAAGTTCAGTTTCCACTGGAAACATTTATTTTGATATCACACTGTGTACTTATGCTGTGTACTTAGCAAACTTACTATTTCTAATGAACTTGGATTGATATCCTTAATGAAACTTTAATTCGGAGTTTTTTTTTACTTTAACAGTATTTTTTTCTAATTTGAATGACTGTGCCATAAAAAGTTCATCAGATTTTTGACAATATACTGCATAATAGGCACACATTTGAGCCATGTCAACATGGCCAGGCAATGATTCCATAAATCCACATAGAGTCCATATTGTCCGTTGTTGTAAACCTAAAACCTGAAGTAAAGCTGCTTGCTAAAGCTAGTTTTGAATAAAACAAAGTTTTATTAGTTAGAATTACCTAAAATGCTAGTAGTAGTGGTAGCTGTACTCGTACCACCAAATACACCAAACCCAGTGCTCTGCGTTGAAGCTGCTGTCCCAAAACCAAAGCTTCCTAGTCCACCAAGACCTGTGCTAGCCGATGTAGCTGGAGCACCGAAGTTTAATCCTGGAAAGTTATAAATGATTATAAAAAACCGTGGTACTTCTATCTATCGGGGTTTGATTTCCACAGTTCTGATGTTGGACCACTGTGCGTGGGTGACCGTAGTACTTTCAAAGAAATGGATATTGCTGTATACTTCAAGGCTGGGTACACCAAGGGGTAATGAGAGTATGTCTAGAAGTGAGTTATTTTTATTAATAGTGGTCTATTAGTGCTAGTATTCATGAACTTAAATGAATTAATAAAGAAACCTGTTTATGTATCTGCTATAGTGTAAACAAACTTAAGATAAGGCCTTATAATACTGCAAGTAAGTTAGCCTCATTAAATAGCTCCTTATTTTAATAGTAGTGTCAGATTTCAGGTCTACTTACAAAATCATGGCACCCTCCATCAAAAATCATCATCCATGAAAAATTCAAAAATTCAAAACAGGCTTAAGGTAATTTACCTGAGCTAGTATTTGCAGGGTTGGCTCCAGTAGCACCAAAGCTAATGCCGCCTGCACCCTGTAACCCTGCCGTACCAAATGTGGGAGCAGCGCTTGCACCAAATGCAGGTGCAGTTGTGGCTCCTGTGATGATGAAACATTGAATTATAGTTAAGAGTAGGTTACATTCATTTCATTTATGTTGTGATCAAACAAAATTGATTTATCATTTTTATGGTACAATGGGAATCTTTAAGTTAAGAGTGAATAGGTTACTTCTAGGCAAGCATGCTCTATCTTCAACCAAATCATTGCTAATCATCAGGTGCAATATTAGTCAAATGCATGCATGTCAAAAGTAATAAAAAAAATTAACTTTAACAAGAATATGAGGTTTGGTGTCCTGTCAGTTCACCAAAAATTTATTTACAAATTTTTACATTGTCATTTCATCATTATATAAAATAAAGTTTACCAAATACCTAATGGACGACACGCCTACAGTTCATTAATACTGCATGATGGATTGATTTTTAAAGTAGTGGGTAGTTACAATGTCTTTACATGTAATGTATACACATTTTGTGTTAAAAAGTAGTATTGTCTTAAAAAGTCGATGTTTTTCTACAATAGTGATAGAAACAAATAGTTGCAAAACTGACTCCACATAGCCTTGTCTGCCCTACCCCTAATGTTATTTAAGCCAGGCGCGTAGGGGCAAGGCAGCCCGCGAGCTGAGAAAGGTGCCTTTGACGCATGGTGTTTGCTTGTTTGCATGTTCAGATGGTTTAGAAAATGAATTATAAAATGATCGTATAAATGTGACTTTTCCAAAAGAATCTAAATATTAAATGAAAAATTTATGAATGATAAAATATCATCTGAAACATTTGTAAAGAGAAGCATTTTCCAAATAAATGTTTGTAAAGCGAGTGTTTATAAAATAAAACATTTGCAGAATAAATTGTTAGTGAAATGAATAGTATACAAAATGTTGCTTGTAAACTAAAAACTTTTATATATTTTTGGTGAAACATTAGTGAACCATGAGTTTTGATCCTATGTAGATAAATTTACCTTTATATGTATGTATACAGTTTTGAACTTACTGTAATGATTTAAAATAGTTTCTTACATGTCAACTATTATACTATGTACACTAATGTATTCATTGATGCTTTAGTTTGAGACCTCGTGTTTTTTCATTCTTGTATTATTACAATTTCACATGACATTAGCATTTTGATAGATTCTGTCAACTTATCACCATGTAAACATAGGTGGAGTGAGCATGAAGTGAACTACCTCTCCATCTTGTTTATATGAATTTATAACTTGCATCATGTTCACTTCACCAAATTTACATGGTGAGATGTTTACAGAATCGCTCTGCAGTTATATTTCAAAAGATGTTAACAAGATTATAACCAAAAATACACTTGCACCAGTTTAACAATTTAAGAGTTCACATAATTGACTTACCAAAACTTGGGGTTGCTGCACCAAAGCCTGGTGTCGCAGTAGTGCCAAAAGTGGGAGCTGCAGATGTAGCCCCAAATGCAGGTGTCCCAGTACCACCGAACGTGGGCGCTGCAGCCCCAAAGGCAGGGGCGGTAGTAGCTCCAAAAGCGGGGGTTGCAGTGGCCCCAAAAGCGGGAGTTGTAGTGGCCCCAAACGCCGGAGCGGCAGATGTCCCTCCGAAACCAGGTGTAGAAGCACCAAAAGCTGGCGTCTCGGTCGCCGGAGTACTTCCGAAGAGCCCTGGGGCCTGTGACGTCGCCGTTAAGCCAAACCCAGGAGTTGCAGGTCTAAATATAATTTAGTATTTTATAAAGTGCATAGGTAAACATTTTAGCGTCAATCTTGGTAAATAGCTCGGTATATCGGAGTAGACTTGCCGAAACAAACGAAAACTCAAAAAATCCCAAGGAAAGAGGTTATATTAAATGTCAACACATTACTTTTTAATTTGCCGTTCATAGAGGAGTCAAAAGATTTGTATTAAACAAAAGAGTTCTACACTATGTAAATTGTAAGTAGATGGCGGGACTAAGTTTTTTTTAACAATAGTATATTTACTTGTTGGCGCCGAAGTTGAAGCCTCCTGTAAGTCCCGTTGTTGCAGGAGCACTCGATGGAGTGCCGAAAGAAAACGACATTTTCACTAACCCGGTACCTTTTACTTAATTATCTTATATCTAATACAATGTCCAATTGTCCAATACTAAGTCTAAGAATCAATGCGGCGGTTACAGAAGTAAAGAAGAACGGCCATTTTAATCTTGATTGACTGACACTTGACAGGATTGGTGTTGCCAGCTTACTTAGAGGAAATCGTACCGTCAGGCGTCGACTAAGTTGGGTGCTTCTAGTTATAACTGCAGCAAAATCGTAGTTGAATTTCTTTAATGTTTGTATTGTCATTGTAACTGTGTGTCTAATAATTAGTATGAGTCTTGTAATTTGATTATGAATAAAATAATAATATGTTAAATGGGGTTTCGTTGAATAGGTATTTGTTAATCATCTTGAGGTTTCTCTTACGACTTTTCAATTTGCATGAAAATTAAGTAGATTAGCTACCAAATATCTCCATTAATTTCTTAAGCGACATAGGATCTTAGGATCATGTGGGATGTCAAAATAAAGGACGACAACGAAGAGACGATTCCCAAGGACCAAAATTTAAAAGAAAAGAAAAATACTTACGACTATAAAAACGACTAAAACGTTCCAAACAAGTCACTTTTCGTTGGTGGTATCACATCAGATGATTGAACTAAAATAAAAGTCACTAATAATTATTTATACGATTTAAGTCATACGGTGGGCAACACTGGCCAGGATTGTCATTTTCAATGGTCAGGAATAGTCCATGTCAAGATTAAATTTAAAAAAAAACGGGATTACGTTTCACGCAACAATCTATTTTCCTTTTTCGTACCAATTTTACGCTACGGCATCGGCGATATACTTCAAAACAAAGTAATGATTTTATGTAAACGGATGTGCACCGATGTATCTGACGGACAGAGCCGTAAATAGCCTTTTCTGCGCCCTGCGCGAGCTTCTATAACTGCGTTTCTTCTTTTTTTTAGATATTATAAGTAATTTAACTTTCATACCAAAACAGATAAATTGTAGACCAGAGTACTGATTGGTCGCCATTTTATATTAGTCTACAATTTCTAGGAAAGACGACTTCGAGATATTTTAGACTATCAAACTTGGATGAGTAAAAAATTATTCCAAATATTCAGTTGACAAATTATCGCGAGTTTACAATCCCTCAAGTTATCTTATAATCTTACGGAGTTTGCCAATTTCCGGTGACAAAATAACGGTGACTAAATGCAAGTGAGGGGGGGGGGGGCACCGGCTATCACCTGACGGCAGCGAAGCGGAGTTTTGACACTAGGATTTTACAGAGCATTTGTTACTTTCGACCTGCCGTTACTTTTTTACCCGGTCTCATCTAATAAAATAACACCCTGCAAAGTTTCAATAACCTGTCCATTAATTTAATTTTAAGTATATGGTATGGTAGAGTTTTGAATAAGAAAGGTAGGTAGCATCATATAAATTCCGTTTGTATGAATTGGTGAAAAAACGTTTACTTATTCGAAAATAGTTGTGAATAATCTTTGCAAATATCACTCAACTATAACTATATCTGAACTCATTCATTTCATAGTCTGCTATGAAATGAATGAGTTCAGATAGTAAATATTTATTAAAGCAAGCCATAAGCTTTTTTAAAGATTTAGGTACTTTTCGCGCTCTCTTCATTGTGAAATCGTTGATAACCTTTTCATACAAAAGGCACCGTCCTATATCGCGTTCAACCGACAAAATCGCTAGGCCGGTCACAATCAAAATCAAAATTCATTTATTTTATTCAAATTACTGAGTGCCAGCACTTTTTGAACGTCAAAGTTCTACATGAAGACAGTCCCCCAAAACGCCCGCCCGTCACCATTTCCTAGTGTTTTAGCTGGGAAGAATAAGTGGCGCAACAAACTCCCCAGCAATTCAAGCTTTCTTGGCCAATCCTCGAGCGCAAATAAGTTTTTATTAATTTGTTCTTAGGTACTGACTGATCTTTCGTAGGAAGCTACAGTCACTGGCATTGTTAAAAAATCTTTATAGCGGAAACATCTCTTTTAAATCTAGTTCGACTATCGCTTTAAGAAGACCCAGACTTGAACTACGGTCACATTAAAATTTATCAAATAATATAGTCGTTTCAACTTGACTCTTTAAAGTGACTAATTCAGCCCAAAATTCAATAGCATTAATATCTGCTGAATAGAATATTAAAATTTGATACTCAAATCAGCGGCATGTTTTTTTATTTCTTCAGCTTGATAATTAGTAATCTGTTCTATTGTCAAAAAATAAAAAGGTGGTGAATGTTGTGAAGTTTCTCGAATGGCCATGTGAATTCAGAAATCATTTAATCAATTGCTTCATACATATTAATTTTAAATCCTTGCTGTGGTGTAATATCGACGTTTTTGATGGTACTGGCATGTACCTACATGCCAGTACCATCCATCCAGTCCGATTCCAACACATACGTACCTACGTATGTGTTGGAATCGGACACTAGAGGCGCAGCGGGAACTTATCAGGAGCAAACCGAAAAAATAATACTTAGTATTGCTTGGTCTGGCCATTCTTGCGCCCCCCAGAGTCTACGCCCTGTGCCTGGGCACCGGTGGCACTGCCCTATTTACGGCACTGCTGACGGATGAGGCAAAACTGATGAAGATCGCATGTTTATTTACCTACACCTCTCCGTTTGTCATTACTCATTCATTAAGGTTTAGTTTAGAATTCGATTAATCAGTTAGAAGGAAACCTAACCAAAAATAAATAGATAATCTTGTAGGCTTTGTGGTTTGTCTATCTTAGACTAAGAACTACGTTGCCGTTTTCTTCTCTTTTGCCTTCTTATTGCGATTGTTCTAAACGTCAGTTGTCAAAGAGTTCAATTAAATTAATCAGCTCAGACCATTGACTTCTAAAGGTTGCCTATATTTTAATCTTTTGATTTCCAAGTATTGCTATAAGCTACGAAATGAATTATTTTGCTTGGGGTGGACATCTTGCACGACATTGTACCGTTGTTTTCAAAACGTCACCTGTAAGTGTCGGGATCCCTCATAGGGTGACAAAATATCCCTCACCAAAAATCGTCAGATTCACACCTCCACCGGTAACCGTGAATGAAGAAATATATCGTAGAATGCCAACTGGAAACCTAAGGGTAGAGTCAGGTATAACGGGTCCTGCGAAGATCATTAATTCTGATTTATTTATTAGTGTTTGTTGATTATGACATTGATTTTACTACAAATTCCATAAGGAACTCGAGTTACGTAGTTATCGGAAACGACAAAAATATTAAATTACATAGTTTTTTAGATACCTTTGTTCTTTTATTGTTTGCTTTTTCGATCCTCATCCACACATAATTATGTAGATGGACACTAGGGACATAATAATGCAATTGTAGTGACACAGTACCCGTCACACAGTCACCATATAACCTGTTACCACATACCACCGAACCAGTTACCACATACCACCGAACCAATTACCACATACCACCGAAACAGTTACCTTACCACGTTTTGGACAGTCTGCAAGAAACAGGAAGCAATCGTCTCGAAAAAGACGTGTACGCATTGACTCAGAAACAAGATGGTAAGCACGACGAGGCCTGGAGGCGATAGCCCTCGCACGTCTACGCGTTGCGCGTGGAGGCGCTTCGCCGGGGTGAGACTCCGCTGCCGCAGCAAATTGCAGCGCGGGGGACGGAGCTCCGGCAGGATACCCGGTATGGAGACAGCGACTATCGCGACCCAGCGCAGGGCACGCCACTATTGCGGCGGTAAGGCCCCTCTTTGAGAAGTGGCTGGAGAGGCGCCACGGCGTCCTTACCTTCCGCCTGACGCAGGTACTCACCGGACACGGCTGTTTCGGGAGGTACCTGTTTCGGATTAAGCGGGAGGACACGCCCGGGTGTCAGCACTGTGAGGATCGCCCGGAGGACACGGTGGAGCATACGGTGGAG
>NDFZ01004279.1:12539-25902 GCA_002192655.3 Mamestra configurata
AAAAAAAAAATTGTGATGGCTTTAGAATACCTCCCTTTATGTAATATTAACGTATGGATGGTACAGGTCACTCCACGCGTCAGAAAAAAAAGTTTTACGTTTTTTTTGTATGGGAGAAAACACTAAAAGTACATTTTTCCGGAACTGTATGGAACTGTAAGGCTGGTGCTCATACGAGCAATAGTCCTATACACGGCGATCAAGATGACATACAATTCATGTGCGTTTAGGTGCGGCTAGGCACGTAATTTTTTTTTGAAATTTTGAATTTTCGATATGTGATTTTTCAAACCTTTGCCGTCGTTCAATGACTTTGCCGATCGATTTATTTATATTATGGTTGGATTTAGCCTGCTAATGATCTTTATGATAACAATAATTAAAAAAGATTTTGATAAAATACGTTTTTTTGCAAAATTTAATTCCAAGATTTAACTCATTTGTTAATAACTGTGATTAAGGTTGAGAATAATTAGATACTAATAACGTGAGCATTAATGTAATGCACCTTTTCGTATCGCTTTGCTCGTGGAAATTTTGAGGTTATGAAGTAGGTAAGTGGATTTTCTGATCGCTTTATAAATATTAATGTTATATACTGCCACTTTGAAAGCTTCAATGAGGTTAAAATACCTAAAGCTTTGTCAGCGGAATATATAGGCACAGTTTTCTTCTTATTTAACAATTTCTTTATCTTTGTAGCCTCTTCGGGATGCTCCGATACCAGTTTAATGATATCTGCTACATTTTTGTTTTTTACTTTCAAACCAGTTGCATAAGCAAGGCTTTCAGTGCTATGCGTTAGGAGCTCTTCCACTCGCCTTCTCTTCTGTAGCGGGCTTAGCTCCACGAATGGTCACACAACTGATGTTGATGTTCCAACACTGCACGTCTCCGATGTGTAGGATGTTGATGTTCCGACACTGCACGTCTCCCGTGTGTAGGATGTTGATGTTTCAACACTGCACGTCTCCGATGTGTAAGATGTTGATGCACCCTCATTTACACCAAAGTCAGAACTGGAACATGGTTGTTCCTCTTCTGACACTACAGAAGTAGTCATCTTTTCCATCACGACCTCAGGCCATTTGATATTCTCTTGCAACCATGTATCATACTTTTTTATGAATGTACGTCTCGAGCGACCACACAAGCTCCATTTCTTCCTCAAATTACACACATAATTCTGACAGAATTTTTTCAGTTCCTGTTCATTTTCTGTCAATTCAATAGTATTCTCAAAAGTGTCAAATAAAACATTGGGGTCTGAAAACTACTGTTGTTTGCCACAAACATGAAAATGTCCAAATTGGTACCAAAACCTTCCATCACAACACAATAACAAATATGTATAACGTAATAAGTTAGCGCGCACAAGTACTGAGAGCTACTAATAAAATAAAACTAAAATGTCCTATTTTTATACAACTACCCTCATTATCGTTCGCTATTCTCTAATGAGTTACCTATACAATTATAATTATATGTGGTGACTAGGGCCCATTTGGCCCTACTAGAGCTAATTAATGCTCATGTCATTAGTATCTAATTATTCTCAACCTTAATCACAGTTAACAAATAAATTAAATCTTGGAATTAAATTTTGCAAAAAAACGTATTTTATCAAAATCTTTTTAATTATTGTTATCATAAAGATCATTAGCAGGCTAAATCCAACCATAATATAAGTAAATCGATCGGCAAAGTCATTGAACGACGGCAAAGGTTTGAAAAATCACATATCGAAAATTCAAAATTTCAAAAAAAAATTACGTGCCTAGTCGCACCTAAACGCACATGAATTGTATGTCATCTTGGTCGCCGTGTATAGGACTATTGCTCGTATGAGCACCAGCCTTACAGTTCCATACAGTTCCGAAAAAATGTACTTTTAGTGTTTTCTCCCATACAAAAAAATCGTAAAACTTTTTTTTCTGACGCGTTTATTGACCTGTACCATCCATACGTTAATATTACATAAAGGGAGGTATTCTAAAGCCATCACAATTTTTTTTTTTCAAATCCGTTACTTTAAGTTTCTATGAGTATCGATTTCCGGACCACTGTGCGACGGTGCCCGGCGAAAAGGACCGCGAACGGCGCGCGACTAATATTTATGCCTTCACGTCGAATTGCGCCGTGTGCAACACAGCACCCCGCGCCCCGCACCAGTTCAGATCAGTCCAGTTCGGTTCACGTTTCTGCCCAACCTAAGTAGTTTAATTTACGAGTACCTACCGATACACTACACTCGAATAAGCATAGGTACAACGCTTAAACAATCGACATTTTAAAGCTCAAAGGGCCCGGCCGTAATTTGTGTTGATGGTGTGGATAAACCATAACAGTAAACTAATTTAATATTATTTTGGCTTGAAAAGTAGTTTCCAAACTGAAGCAGCAAATCATCTTCAACGAAATATGCTTTATGATCCACTACCTACCTACCAGTATTGATTTTAAAATAATTACATAGTCTACTGATATAATGGCACTTGTTAACACCAGTTAGTTTACTTAAACCAATTGAAAAGCACTTAAACCCAAGACAATGGCACCTTTGTACCTAATATTGAAGTTTGATTTGCCATGATTCATTACGATTTCAATCCGAAAGCAAACCGAGGGGCCCCGAGTGTTGCCAAAGTTTAATTGACTTTCAAGATTTTTAATTACAAACTCGAGAAAAGATACACCGGAGAGAAACTCGAGAGGAGGGGACGCATTTGGGGTACCTACTAACTAAAAAATGGTCCTATAATCGTATGAAGGTACCTATGTGAAATAAAGGGGTTTATTTCACATAGGTAGGTACTACCTACTGTTTTAAACACGGGTAGATAAGTTATTGGATTATTATTTTATGCATATATTTAATATCTTAAGTTCTTGTGAGAGGAGCTCGTGGTTAAATTATATCATATCAGACACTCGGGTCGATCTTCAAGTTTAAGCAACGCTTGCCGCGGTCGGTCCGTGCTGGGTGGGGGGTGTCCATCTTAACATACCGAGATTCCTCCTTGCCTCGGAAAGCACGTTAAGCCATGTCCCGGCCCTCATCGGCAGTCGTTACGAGTAGTCAGAAGCCAGAAAATCTGACACAGGTCTTGCCGAAGAATATAGTGTTACCTCGTTACTGAGATGTGGATATCTGACAGGTAGTCACTCCTTGTAAAATAGTAGTAGGTACTCAGCAGCTGCATCTGGATAGACTGGAATTCGACCCCAACATAGTTGGAAAAAGTCTGGGCAGATTGATTGATTTGAACTATCTCAAAATATTTAGATAACCTGTAGCAGCATCGATGCCGCCATAAAAACTAACGACCAGACAGATGTCACAAATCCTGCATTGCGGTATTTGAGTTTTCCGTGCGATTTGAACATCACTGCATATTATTATTATTATTTATTTTTTTTATTATTTCATATGGGTTTGCTCTTGACTCTAGTCTAGGTCATAGATGACAGAGACAAAGTCGACGATGGAGCGAGCTTACCCAGAAGAAGCCTGTTCACTCTAATTTTGAAGAGATTAGGGTTGTATGCGTTCGGAAACACAGACGCAGGCAAAGAGTTCCACTCCTTTGCTGTGCGCATTATAAAAGACGTTTGGAAACGTTTAGTGCGAATTGGTGGAATAGCAACAAGGTAGGGATGGTAACTTGCAGTGCGTCTAGATGTCCGATGGTAGAAGGGGGCCGGTGGGATGAGATCGTGGAGTTCCTGGACACTCTCCCCGAAGTACAATCTGTAGAAGACCGACAAGCAGGCAACCTTGCGGCGATGAGCCAAGCTGTGAAGCTTGGCATCCACCAGTCTTACGTCGCCAATGAGCCTTTTAGCTCTGTTAAAAGAAACAAACAAAAAACAAAGTCCCCCGCCGCCGCGTCTGTCTGTCTGTTTGCGATAAACTCAAAAACTACTGAACGGTATTTTTCATGCGATTTTAACCAATGGATGGGATTATTCACGAGGAAGGTTTAGGTAGGTATAATTCGTCCCGTAATGCCTACGGAAACTGGAAAAATAGGATAT
The DNA here is from genome assembly GCA_002192655.3 of Mamestra configurata. Lineage (NCBI taxonomy): Eukaryota > Metazoa > Arthropoda > Insecta > Lepidoptera > Noctuidae > Mamestra > Mamestra configurata. The sequence continues at coordinate 16,578 of NDFZ01004279.1, forward strand.
GTGCTACGAAGTAGCGGGCAAAAGCTAGTGATATATATACAACATCCCAAATCTTAACCGTTGGACAGTTATCCACCAGACACAAACAGCCGTCTGGTCGGAGGTTCCATTACGGGAATTTGCACCCTATTCAGCATTTATCTCTAAAAACTGAAACCTATTATTTGGGAGTTGTTCGGCGCAGTAGGTAGCATTTGTGTCGTTCGGCGTTTGTGCTTTTGTCCGGAATATTTTCTTTTCGGTAACTACGCTGCATTCACGTAGTTCACAACTAATGGGATAGATGGCGCTATTATCAACGTACCATCCTGTCTCATTTTGGACTTTTGTGAGTTTCAGATAGATTCAGAAAGTGGTACCAAAATAAATACCACTGTAGATGAAAGGAAAACATTTATTTGACGACACACTGAAGTTAAAATCTTATGCTCGAAATGACATAATTACTTACAGCTCATCAATCATACCGAGCGAGCGATAATATGTCTAGGTATTTAATGAATGGCCCACCCAATAGAAGGGACGGACTAAAAAGCGTAACGATGTATTTTAATAACAATAATCATTTTATTATCAAGCTATTGAGGCCCGTAGATAGAATACACAAAATAATTTTAAACAATAATAGATAAACTAATAAATATTTTGTCCTTTTATGAATATCTACAGACAACATAACTGTTTCAGGACAACATGCATATCAAAAATGAGATGCGGACCTGTCTAGTCTGCCATTTGCAATGAAATATTTTACAATTTATAAAGAAAAAGTTAATATTTCATTCCGCCGGTCGACCAGTTTTAACGAACGAAGTTCCGTTCTATTTATCTTGTATAATTAGGGCATTGTTCTGCAGTAGCGTGCAGTTTTAATTACATATTTTAATGATTAATTTGCTTACCTTACCTTTGCCTACGTAAGTAGGTACTTATTTAAAAACCAAGCAAAGAGCGGTGTAGATTTATACATCTATTCGTCGGGGTTTGCTTCATTTCAAACATAGAAACATAAATTCACGACCTTTTTCTCATTAGGGTAGGCAAAAACCACAGATCATCACCGGCTACGATCCTTAATACCTAAGTTAGCTAGCCTAGCACCTTAGTAGTACTAGACTAGTAGGTAAACTAGTCTTTACACCCATACATCAGAGGTCCTAGCACGCATGTTGTTTACGTATGGTAACGTAACGTAAAATTTTACTGTACATTTCGCACATTACATTTATTTGAATTGGATACTATATTCATATTTTGTATGACACAAATTGTGTATGTTGCCTAAAATTAAACCAAAATAAGTACTAACTTAGTACGTGTTTGTAGTTTTTTATATTCAAAATTCACCTACGTTAACGCTACTGAACGTTACTAGGTATACGGTAAAACTGTAATTTCGCCTGGTGCGTTATTCTGTAAAAGTCTCACAGTAAAAACTTAGGATAGGTAAGCTTAATTCACATTAGTTACAGTGAGATTTATATAGTATAGTGATTTCTACAAAAAAAAAGCTATAGATTGACTGTCACTTCACGCACCAAAGTTTTACTCGATCGAGTGAACGTAAACGTTCGCTTATTTCAAATTGTATTGAAAAAAAAAAGGATTTCCGTTAATGTCACCAGACGACGCTTGATCAGTTTCAATACAACTTACGTTTACGCTAACACGTTCGAGAACATTAAAAAACTCGCACTAAGGCACCGAATTCACAGTAATTGTAGTAGTAGCAGTCATGCGCGTGCAGTAGGCTATAGTAAGGGTAGGCCAGCCCATACAAAGTGCCCGAAAAAAATTTTCTTCCACTCTCAAAGTGGGGTCAGTATCGTGATTTCAATCCTGAATATTGTGGTGTTTTTTTGTTTTTTGGGCATTATGTTTGTGCTGCCCTACCCTTACTGTAGCCTACTGCACGCCCATGGTAGCAGTAATAGTAGTTGTTAGTGTATATTATATGGTGTACATAATAAAGAGTATTCTATTAAGGATTCCATTCTATTCTGTAATAATCTCACCGTGCTAACTTGGATAAAGTGAGCTTGAAGTGAGTGGTCTACCCTTAGCATCCATGAATTACAGCTTCACCTAAGTTTTCATGGTGAGTTTTTACAAAATGAACCGGCTGGTCATTCACGCGCGCCGGTTGTGCGTAGGAAGAGGTAGGAACTATGCACCTATCCATTCTGAAGTACATTACTAATAAGGTCTGTGTTTGTCCTTTTACGGCTTTTCCGGACTCCCTAGGTAGCGGCGTTTCCCCTAAAGTCTGTCTTCTAAATCCCTGTGAATGGCATTTCAAGTACCTACCTTCAATATTTACTTATTTATAATATACAAATGTCTACTTAGGGCGAGTTTTTTCATCCGTGATAGTGACTGGTGACCCGTTAATTCAAAATTATTTGCATCTTTTCGCTAGTGTGCGTTTTTAGATCAATATTTCGCTTGACCAATGGTTTGGTTGAGTAAATAACTTTTAGCTAAAAACTAGCAACTTGGCTTAAATAGTAGGTAGGTACTTATAATTCATAATCACTCGGTCTTCAAGACGAGCTCGAAACGTTTCTAAACTAACGTAGAAGTAATTGCAATCTTCAAGGCCAAGGAGAGATGAAGACTCGTGTATTGTATGCACTAGGCTAACTGGTTCCTGTGCTCAACATCCTAAGGAAGAACGTATAATATTGACTCAAAAGTATTCAATGTCAAAGCTCTTGCGTGTTGTAATACGGCATTAACTTGCCTGCAAGCACGCGGCGAGTGAGGCCCCGCGCATCGTGCGCGGCATCATTGTATGTTAACTCATTCGGTATTGTGTTTATTTAAATCAGGAGTTAAAATAAATACAATTTAAAAATTACAAAATATTTATAATTTTTTATTGATTTGAAAGGCATCAAAGTTCAGATGTGGGGGTTTGTTAAGTCACGAAGACTCGCTACTTCATCGTCTTATTTTTTAACCGACTTCTTTCTGCACTTGAAATAAGAAAAAATACACGTCCGATATATTTTGGTAATCCGACTGAAGGACCAAAAAATTTTTTTTAAGGAATCTACCGTATAAGTTACCTAAACTTCGCAGATGTGCTGAATAGTGACGACGATGAAATATAACAGAAAATGGAGATTTTGTCATTATTTCAAGTAGGTACTTACATAATACCGGTTTAACCCATTATAAGGTACCTATGATGACGAATGAGTAACGCATAGTTTATCGTTACAAAATGTAGCTATTACGAGTGAAAGTTTCAGATTTAAAAGGGAGCCTCGCACACTCACTTCTGTATAGTATGTTTGAAAAATTCGCCTATTCCGGAAGCTTACCTACACACAAAAGGCCCTTAATGTCTGTCTTTGTTTACCAAAGAAAATACCTAGGTATTTTAAAATGCTTTAGAGTGCATCCCCTAACAAAGCTAATTTGTAAATAGTACCTAAACAAAGCGGAAGAATATTTTTTCCGCTTCAGATGAAGTTGTTGCTCATCACATAAAAAATACATACAGAATAAGTACAAAGTACTACCAACATTTTTACCGTAAAACCTGTAAACGCTATTAAGTCTAAACTTCTCTTAACACATCGCTTCCTGTACCAAACCATGGCAAAACTTGCGGTTCCTTTGAATCTTATGAAGTAGGATTATGAATGATTTTGGCTTGGGTTCGCTGTGAGTTAAGTTTGCATGCGCACCCTTTGTTGTCTAGTGACTAGACTAAAGGGGAGGGGGGTGCATTTTGTTTTATTTGCCTCAGTCTCGACGCAGCTTTGCGCCTGTGTGTTTGTGTGCGAACGATCGATGTATGACCAGGATGCACTTATAAGATTGTTTGTTAGCTTTCCAGATTAGGCGGGCTGTTAGGGGAAGATTTATTAAATCATATTTACGATGTTAAGAGGCTCGTCAAATGCTTTGTGTTATTTTATTATCTTTTGGAGAGGTCGATGGGTTATTTCGAAACCCACTCTGGTTCGTTGTTTGTTTCTAGATATTTTAGCTTTTGATCTTAATAAAATTAGGATGAAAAAATTCAATGTTTTCTTCATATTATGTTGTGGGAAGCTGCCGACTGGTCAAACACTTTTCAGTTAGAACCTGCATTCTACGTGAATTAAATTTTGGTATGTTTGGCAAATAAGCCAACCAAACAGAAAGTAGTTACCGTTGCCTAACACCTGTAACACTCAGGAGTTTGCCGACGTATTGCCTACTGTTGAAAGTAAATTGTGTCGTCTAATGTGCCAGCATTTACACACAACCGAAAACGTAGTCAAAATGCAACTTAGAGGTCGATAATATTCTTTATCACATTTTAGTCTTTTTTTTATCTCTCTCTGCTATCTTTTTTCATAATAAGAGGTAAAACTGATTGTTTTTTTTTTATAGAAACTTATGTTTGTCAGGTACTTGGAAGGTTATCTCTGTGAGGCCCTGCACGATTTCTGCGTTATTGTGTCGACAGCGTAAACGTATCGGCTCTGACAACTTTTGTATGCAAAACAGCAAAATTAATCAGTCAATTACGAAAAAATAACACAAAGTACCACACGATGACAGAGTGCTTTTTTAGCCTGGAACAATGCACAGCTCCGGTGAGATTAGCTGCAGGAGTGAAGCCGAGGGAAATTGATTGTAGAGATTGTTCCTCAAAAGAACCTTCTCTCAATAAGCCAGACACTGCTCCTGACATTAACAATTCCCGCGACTATCGATCTAATAGTGACACATAGGTATTTCCTGAAAATAATAAAATAAGGTAAGCGATAGCGTCAGTTTTGTATTGATTAATACCTCGGCAAACGGGTTTTCCAAGCCGTCACAATTTATGAAGTTAGTATAAACTTATACAGACTGGAAAGATCGTTTTGATATTAAATATGCGCGTATCTACAGCCTATAAGAGACATAAATATAAGATTTTTATAGTTTACAAGTAAATACCGACTGTTTCTTTTTTCACGATCAATTCATTAAGTAGGGACGTTATTCAATACTAGCTTCTGCCCGCGACTTCGTCTGTGTAGATTTCCTCAGAATTGGGTTCAGAGTGTTTTTTTATTTTATTTATTTTTATTTTGCCAACGGCTCCACCCGGAAATTTCACTATGATTCCGATCTCCTGATGGTTTTTGAGTCTTTACTACTCATTCCAGTCCCGGAAATACTTCTTCAAGATTCTAAAATATATCATCTAAAAATCGTCCTCGACGCTGTCAGCTGGTAATGTGCCCAAGAGACTGGCGGCAACGATGCCCGAGGCTGTTGACAACTTCACCACAGTGACAGCGATGAGGAGAACAACATGGGCCTCCTAAACGTAGTGAAGCAGCGAGGCGGAAAGTGGTGTCGTCGAACAAAGTGCCTAGGTTCGACGACGGTAGTACATGGAGCCGAATACCGAAGAGAAGATGGAGAAGAAAGAGGAAGAAGGAGAGTAGGTTGTTCTGAATTACTCTGCAGAGTGGCTCGTCCCACCGCCTCCGGGAAGATGGTCTGGTTGATCAGTATTCGGGTAACCGAGTTTCCAGGCGTCGGCGTCGATAGCATCGGTTAAACACGACACATCAAAATCAACCAGTGTGGAAGCCGGGATATTCCTGATTAATTTATCTGTGTCGAGGGCCGAAGATATGAAAGCCGGTAAACTTATCCTAGAAATTTTGCGCATGCCAAGCCCTCCCATGCGGATGGGAAGAGTAGCTTGTGCCCAAACTCGGTCGTCCAAGACCACATTCAAAATCACAAATTTCATGGGATAAATTGATCCATTTAGTCTAAAGTATGATTGTTCTTTCATAAATGGGAAGTACGAAGTATATATGTCAATTTAGGGCCGAAACAGCAGTAAGGATTTAAGTACCTCTATAGTGATAGCTGAATGCATGTTGATTTGGAGCAGTCTTTCAGAAACGTCATCGATCTTTTTAATTTATCTGCGATAAAATCGGGAGGCGAGGTATCGAAGATTGGAGACCCAAGGAGAAAATAAATTAAATAAAGAACCATGGCGAAAAGCCGCTTTATTTAACTTTGACAATAGGAGATTCTGCTAATAGGACGTTTTGATACGGAGTATTTTTTGATCTGTAGCTAAAATAAATATTAACTAATAGCGATTTAAAGTTTTTAGTTTTTTTGTCCTCGCACAGATAATATCCATGTCGTAAGCTTAGTTAAATTTTAATTTATTTTACTTTTTTTGTTTGTCTTATGCGAGTCCTAAATAATCATTTTTCTTTCTTTATTTATTTTACCATAGCCAAGCAAACAATGAGCTTTTTTGTGCTTACCAGCTGGCGCCACTGGCGAGTAAGGTCATAAATTTACATTTCGAAGACCTCCGGCTACACCAGCGCCTCCAGCGGCGAATTCAATCGTGATGGCCCATCATTTCAAACGCATTTTAACGAAATTTAACCACCATTTTTGAGTGATTTCGGATGAAAAAACTCTCCCTTTTAGTTCTAGGTATACCTACCCCAAAAAAATAAGCTTCAAATCTTTTATTGCGATTCTTTATTCCTAACGTCTCACAAAAAATCAAAAAGAACTGTCACTGTTGGTGATGGCGTAGTTAGGTTAGCATTTCCGCTGTCTTGTTTAACAGTCACAGTCGCAGGTGAAACGAAGTAATTCTTTTAATCATAAATATTGTATCAGTTTTCAGGGCTGGCGCGTCGCGCACGTATCGTCGCGTCGCGTCGCCACGGAACAGCCGGGTGTTGCTTCGGATCGACGTGGTTCGACGGCCGCTCCGACGCGTCGCATCGATCGACACCTGTGGCAGCCTTTGTGGCGGCAGACTTCCCTGTTCGGAAGAGAACGTACACTTTTACGCGTCGGACAAGGTAAATTACAATTTGTGTCTGAGTTTGTTTCGGTGACTGTTCTCTGAGTTGTCAGCTAGGAAACAGCGGCCTTATGTAATTTAAACTGACAAAAATATTGAAGTTTTAAAGTGTTATTTTTGATCAATTTACAAAATAAATATAATTTATCGTTTGGTTTATTTTCTTGATAATTTGGTCTCGCATTTATTTGTGAAGTAACCTGCATTGCATTTTAGTCCTAGAGGACTATTCTAGAAAATACGGCTCATTGAAGTAGTTTTCAGAAAAGCTGTAGAGGATAAGCGATAAAAAATTATGTATTTAAAAATACAAAAAAACTTGGTAGCTTTTGAATTTCATAAGTATGACTGTCTTTGCACACCTACTTAACTCAATGTCAAACTTCTCATGCACTTTCTGAATTTAACGACAATATTTTTTGCATACATTTCAAACACGTATTTAGATGTCTTTGTTTGCAGCACTGAACTCAACAGTAACTAGTAACCTGAAAACTTAGGTGAGCTGAGCTGAATTGAGCTGTCAATCCACTTGATGGAATTGACAGCTCAATTCAAGATATGGGCTTCGCCCGACTAGGGATTGACCGATGATAGCTCACTTCTATGCTTATTATTGTTTAAGATTATTATGTTGTAGTGGCATCATTGCCGCCACATGAAAAACTAAGAAGCGAAATTTGTACGGCAACAAAAAGCATGCAGCGGACGAGAATTCCTGGTTAGCATCCTCAGCCTCTCATCATCCTCAACCTCATTAGCGACCTTGGCAAGCACACTGCACCTACGGCCAGTCACATGAAGAGCCATGAAGAACGTCTCCTGGTCGACCCACTACGACTCACTGGAGCCTGCAGCATCATCCCGACTCACTGGAATGACATCACCCCGACTCACTGGGGCACCGCAGATAGTTTCGACTCTCCGTGAACTCTGCGACTTACGGTTCCGACTCACTGGAACCTTCCACTGGCCTCTATAGTGTGTATTTTATAATGGTTCTCAATAGCCTGATAATAAAATTATTATTATTATTATTCTTCGCGTTCACTTCTCCTTAGTTCTAAAGGCGCACGGTGGTAATTTTAGAGAATAGACCGGTTGGTCCATAAATTAACACCTGTAAAGCGTAAACGCATGACAATTCGAACCAAATCAACGAGAGAAAGCGTAAAGCCACTCCAAAAGATAAGGAATTAATTCCATAGGGTGTAACACTCATTTATCACAACTTATCGGAGTAATCTACGTACCTCCCACTTCCTCGAGGATCTGGAAGGGGAAAGACTGATCACTTTAAAGGATAATGGCCAAATTTTGTAGCGCCATAGTGATTTATAGTTATTTACAAATACTTTTTTTTGGAGTTAATTTAGTTATCATTTATTTTTATTAAATTTGGCAGGGCAAACTTTTTTTTTTAATGATACGAAATCATCAAATGACTTGCCACCTGCAATGTGAATTTGAACGCCTCTCAAAAATACGAGGATTGCTCCTTTGAACTGATGAGCTTACCTTATACTTACCCATCTCTTTCCAACTCTCACTTTAAACATGAACATCAATGGTGAAATCATAAAGTCAGGGGAAAGGAGTACGAAAATCGCAACAAGTTACGTCCTAAGTTCGTCTGTCTGCATTTTATCCCTTTAAGTATTTTTGTATCTAAATATGCACAAAACATTTAAACGCACATTACACAAAATCCAAAAATCTCGCGAATGTGCTCCTCTTGCCGTAAGAGTTATCAACGTACAATAGAAAGAGAACGCAACACTTCAAGCCACGGGTACTATCTCTTTCCCTCCAGTCACAGCAAAAAGTTAGACGGTTCGCAGCGAAACTAAATAATGGTGGACGTTTACTAAAATTTTGCTAAAAGTCATAGTAAAAGTGGATATATTGTAAATCTTTTGGCGTCATATTATTGTACAGGCATCTAATTATAACAAGTAAGTATTATTTTATTATAAAATTATGTTATTTTACGTATATTGAATGATAAAAGTATTTGTATCTAAATAGATACATTGCGACTTACCTCTATAAATCGAGTTGACTACCCATGTATCTAAATAGATACTGGGCGTTTTTCTCAGTGATTAGCAAATGAATTTGTTTGTGTCCAAAAAGATACAAGAATACTTTACGTTTTTTACAGAAAATGAAGCGAAGTTCAAGGAGTTCAAGAATTTTAGCCCTATTGCCGCCAGCTGACTCAGGGTCTGATGATTCTGACTTAGATTTAGACCTGTCTTCAGACGCTCCTGATATTCCCAACGACATGATGGATATTTTTGAACAATCGGATGGCGAAGATGACTCTTTCCCATCACAAATACAGCCTCCACCGGAATACCCATGGATACCTGATGCACCGGCCGCGAGTGTTACGATTCCATCTTCACCATCTCTTGCAAATCCTTCACCAGGCACATCACAATCCGTTCAGTCGCCAGGTACGCC
>NDFZ01004279.1:30285-67865 GCA_002192655.3 Mamestra configurata
GCGGGCACACCATTTATGCCCGGAGGCATAATTAGTTTGGTTTACTTGTTAATGCTTGAGTTTGTCTATTTCTGATGGCTTAATGGAGTGTGCTAGCTACCAAGTGTCAATTAATTTCATTTAATTTGATTTACAGCTTGAATATTTTATTTTCTGTGTCATGTATTGTAAAATACTTTGCATACTATTGTATAAATTCAAGTTTTTAAAAGCTTAACAGACAGATGTGTTGCTGGGGAGTTTGTTGCGCCACTTCTTCTTCCCAGCTACAACACTAGGAAGTGGTGACGGGCGGGCGTTTTGGGGGACTGTCTTTATGTAGAACTTTGACGTTCAAAAAGTGCTGGCACTCAGCCTAATTTGAATAAATGACTTTTGAATTTTGAATTAGTATGCTATGTGGACCATTTGATAAGATTGGTGGATATCAAACGCATCCATAGCACATCTCTGGTGGAAAAGCAGCCTTACACTCCGAAGAAAGGTAAGTATCAACGCAGGTGTCTCGGTATGTACCTAATTAATGGTGACTCGCGGACCGACTTCGACAAGCGTTGCTTTACCTTGAAGATCGACCCGTGTGGCTTTTATTAATTAGCCAAGAGATCCTCTTCCTTTTTCTCATACAAACTGACCCCATTATTTTATTATTATTACCCTACTACGGCACAGTGCACAGTGAGGAAAAGATTTATTATTTGTGGTCATCAACCATACTCAAGTAGGAGTTAGGTAACTACAAACTACAATAATATGAACTATAATATGAACGTAGGCACACGTCAATGCATAGATAAATTAACAATTTGTGCTCACAATACCTGCTCAACCATTTATCAAAATGATGTGTTAGTTTTTTGAAGTAACTGCGAATGTTAAACTTTTCACTTTATCCATCTGCTGTCAGTTCCATCGCTTGTTACTAGATGGCGCTGAACTTAATTCTCGGTAGGCCCCAAGCGCTTCATGTGTCTGAAATACGATAACCACTCTTCTCTCCTATTGGAAATTTTGATATAGAACTAATAGCTTTTCAGGGCTCTAAGAGCATTTATTTTTTATTTTAAGTGATTAAAGCCTCGTATTACCTATAGGCAATTAGTAGAAACATTGAGCAACAATTACTTAGGTAACTTTTTACCTAGGTACATAGTTACCTGCACTGTTTTTACAACGTGGGCAATATTCTTATTTGCTTACGATGATGGTTCTCAAAAGAATGGATATCAGCATCCAAATTTCTTCATACACTCTGCGATCACAAATAGTGTAGATTTCTAAATGCTCGTATCTATTTTGTCCCCCAGATTTACTAATCATACAACACGTATTTTTTCATATAAACAAAAAACAAAGGCCGTACTTTGTCCATCTGGACTGCTGCAAATATCCCTATCAGGCTACTCCCTAGAAATAGAGAAAGAAAAATCTGAGAAATCACGTGCTGTTAATAAACTACTTATTTTAGATAATGTTCCATAGAAACTTAAATAAAAATACCGATGGGCCTATTTATACACGGAAAACATGAAATTAGGAGAGTTATATTTTGTTAAAAAAACAAGGCAAACTTCACGAGAACCCCACTTAAAACATATTTTATTCAACCAAGTTTTCAAGGGAAAATTCATATCTTTGATTCATAAAAAGTTGAAGGGAAGTCGACATTTTTGGGGGAACAATAATTGAAACGAATAGGGATGGTAAGGGGAAGCTATCCGCTTATCTATCCGCCATCCCATCACGTTAAGGAGCTTGGAGAAATAAAAAATGCGTTGTAGCGGAGCGGTACTAGTGATTAAGTAGGTTTAACCTATTACGAGCAGCTTCGCAACGATTAGGCATTGTCGACGTGTGGCCAGGAAATGAGCTGTTTGTCTTCTATCTGTAATACTGTTTACACTATCAAACAGATAAAAAACACGTTGCGGAATTTGTTCGAAAGAGTTCTCGCGGCCCTGGAATGCAATGAGCATTCGAAGGAACACGGGTGAGTTTAGCAGTAAGAGTCTGACACTCTCTTCCGCTCCGCTCACAGCGTAAGGAATCATTTGAAGATTTCCAACCCAAAAAAAGGAGCAAAAACACACACATCATGATCTGCCTAGCCTTTTCCCAACTATATTGGGGTCGATTTCCAGTCAAACCAGATTTAGTTGAATACCGGTATTTTTTGTGGAGCGACTGCATGTCAGACCTCCACCACCCAGTAACTGGGTGACATGGCACTTCTGACAATACTGGTGTCAGATTTTCTGGCTTCTAATTATCCGTAATAACTGCCAAAGATCCTTGAAGATCGAACCGTGCGGCTTTTATTATTCAGCCACGAGCTCATGTCGGTGAAAACCAGCGCCGTGGCTGTCTCGCACACGAGTCCCAGCATTATGCTGAGCGATGGCCGTTTTGCGCGAATGTGACGCATATCTTCCCAACTCGCATAACTTTTATAATTTTTTTTATTGGTATGCGTCATTCTTGGCGCAAATAAACTCTTTTTCTTTCTTTTCTTAGAGTCATGAGTCACTTCTCGGTTATCTATAATTATCTGTTTTTAGTGCCACACTACCAGGCTATTCAGTTGTTGCGCGTTCACCTACTTTCAAAAAGGCACAAGTACCTACACTAAACGGGTCTAAACCAACCTTGACCTTTTTATTTGTACGTTTATTCTCTCGGCTCCATTACCGTCGTCATGGCAACTGCTTCAGCTAACTCGCTGGCGTTTTTGGCTGAATATTTTAAGTTCGCTTAGTTCTTATAATGATAACATACTTATATATAGGAAGACAACTTTTGATCCACAGTATGAGTTAGTAGCACTTAATACTATGTTATTTAATTTTATAAATATGACAAACAGGCTCTTTTATGAAGTTAAAATCATCATTTTAAAATTGAAATTGGATTGAATAGTTGAAATAATTTAAATTGACAATAAATAAAATGAAATTTGTAAAAATAATTACTTTATTCAAGTTGTCATCAATCAAAATGTCAATGAATAAAATTGATAAAAATATTTAAAAAATACAAACATTACATCAAATAATTTTAAATACAATAAAAATGTAATACAAAATGGGTACCTACATCATATTCTCAACGTTACCTGCCCCGTGACTTATTCATGGGTGCATCATGCATACAAGACCTGCCAGTGCTGCGTAAAAGGCACGGCCTAAGAGATTTAAAGATACAATAGAGCGGCTATCAGAAGAAATGTCACAGAAAAACTGTGATCCCATGCCTCAGTAACGCCATCTAGCTTTGAATAGCAAACATGGAAATGTTCTAGAACTATTTATGAAAATTATTGAATTCTTATTTATTACTGAGTAAATAAAAACAATATTTACGAAAATAAACCGAAGGTAGGTCCAGTCGTTTTACCATAACGAGATTTGCAATAGCGTAATGAGCAACTCGGCATATTTTCTTAGAAAAGGTTTTTTTTTGGTGGACACAAATACGACTTGACATGCAGGGGTGTCACATTAGACAGCGACTTTTGTCCACTAGGACATAAGTATCGGATTACGATTTTGTTCGTTATGTCCTGTCTATTGGTAGCATAAATTTAATGTCTCTGGGCACAGTTTATATATTTGGGTTCTGAAATAGGTTTCTGTGAGCTAAAACCTAGCCTTTTCATTAAACTGCGACATAAGTGACATAGGCAAGTCATAACACGATATTGAACCCAAAACGTCACTGAAAAGGCTAGGCAACCAATTAAACGGCTGATTAAGCTATTTGGCTGCGACAGGCGGATGGGATATATCTAATCCAGCAATACTTCATAGAGAAATAATGGTGGTATCTTTGCCTATAATTTCGGGGACAACTGACGTCATGTTCCTCAAACATTTGAGAATTTCTTGAAAGAGACATATCAAACGGATTACATAATGGACAGACATAGCCACTGTTATGCAGCTAACGTGAACTATATTGAGTAGGAGGGTAAGCCAACACAACGAGTTTATGTAATGTAGTCTCTCTCCTGCAGTAAGCTTTATATAATTGAAAAGTCTGACGTGCAAAAAGCTTGGATAGAAATAGTTTTAGAAAAAAACCTGTTACGTTTGGACAAAGGATCTCGTGGCTATGTAATAATAGAAGATCAGGGTCAATTTTCAAGGTTAAGCAACGCTTACCGAAGTTGGTTCGTAGATGGGTTGGCCCCGGCTGTTGTTAGAAGATCTTTGACAGTCGTTACGGGTAGTCAGAAGCCAGAAAATCTGACACGATTCTTGCCAAGGTGCAACGTTTTAGATAGGCAGTCGCTGTATCTAATTCTATACTAATATTTTAAAGATGTAAAGTTTGTATGTAGGGGGTAATCTATAGATCTACAAAACCGATTTTAAAAATTATTTTTGTATATGATAGCCACATTCATGAGGAATGCTATGAGCCATACGGGAAGAGGAAATTCCTATGGAAAAAACGGGATATGCGCGTACGAAGTCGTAGCTGCATCGGGTGAGACTAGAAGGCGTCACCAACATAGTTGGGAAAAAGCTACGCATATTTAACAGAGGTACCTACGTTTAGTATACACTGCACAGGACTCAGATTCCTACCAGTCATATATGTATGTAGTCCCGAGAAGTACATACAAGATCCCCGCTCTCGGCATTCACTTCTTGGGCTGTAAACAAACGGCCAGTTTCAATAACGTATCTACCTTTAACCAAATGTCAAATTAGCTACCAACAGTAGCTGAAACGTCATTACTGCCTTTCAAACATGACGTTTCAGCTATTATTGGTAGCTTATTTGACAAAAGATACCTTATTGAGACCGGCCGTAAGTGGCATTCTACCCTTGATAGCGATTGTTGAAATGCCAAAATGCACGTGTTCGAGAACACATGATTGATATTGTATACCCAGTGATCAAAAATACGAACCGCTCGTGCAGTCATACTCAATAGCTTGAAGCTGCCACGGGAGGCGGGCGCGACGCGAAGTTGGGATGAGGAGCGCGAGCGCAGGCGTAAGGGATAATTGCGCGAGAGCAACGACAGCTCGAGAAATCTTTGACGCCTGGCAACAGCTTGACCGCATGATGAAATTTCACGGAGCTGCCGACCGCCAAGTGCAGTCGCAACTTCCACGCGACTGCTCTAGCGGTTCCATGTATTATGTTAATAGAAGACTGTAGTTTACTATGCAATCGCAGCTTGATGTAGTCGATCCTGATGCTTGATGCGAAGACATGGCCGGTCGTAGGCTTTTTGTGACCTTCAAACCAACGCAGCATCGGGGTAGGCAGAAACTACAGTATGCAACTCCTTTTGCTTCGTTTAAGTACTCAGATAAAGTCAAGTAAATCCTCTTCTACACAACTTTAATTAATGTGATTTTAAAGCAGGCATTAGTTAAGTGTAACTGTAAAGTTAGTAAGCAAGCAATCCTTTACGCTGATTTGGTTTACTAAAACGAGTTCAATGTGCAGTCCAGTTAAGTTCGAGTTTCTAAACTACAGTTTACGTAGCAGTTAACGTTTAAAACATTGACTTATGGTAAAGAAGAAGAAAGAACTTCTGAACGCTGAATATACAAGGTACAGCAAGGTAGGTACAATGATGGCCCAATGTTATTTAGAAAAAACCGGCCAAGTCCGAGATGGACTCGCATGCAAAGAACTATTCTGTATTTTTTTCATTATTTTAAAATAAATAGATTCCAAGTTATTCAAGAAATTCGTAACTGAAAATAATTTTATATTATCCTCTGCATAAAAAAGAGTAATCTTTTCGGTAAATCCGTTGAACAGAACGTTCCATGAAAGAGAGTGAATTTATAATTACATGTGATTGAATAATTTATTTTACCAATACTACATTCGCATATCCGCGACCGGAAAATTTTAATCGTCGATACGAAACTATGGGAACTGTCTTTTTTTGGCATGCCAGAGGCTTCGTTTGTATGTAAAAATAAATCGAAAGCCGTTACTCAGAAATCATACAGGTTGCGGAAAAAACATTTTTTTAGGGATCCATGGTAAATAATAAATGTGGAGCTCGTGGCTAAATCATAACAGCTGCACGGGTCGATCTTCAAGGTTAAGCAACGCTTGCTAAGGTCAGTCTTTGGATGGGTGACCATCTTCAGATATCGAGATTCCTCCGTGTTTCGGAAAGCACGTTAAGCCGTTGGTCCCGGCTGCCATTTGTAGATCTTTGTCAGTTGTTACGGACTGTCAGAAGCCAGAAAATCGAAAGCCGTTACTCAGAAATCATACAGGTTGCGGAAAAAACATTTTTTTAGGGATCCATGGTAAATAATAAATGTGGAGCTCGTGGCTAAATCATAACAGCTGCACGGGTCGATCTTCAAGGTTAAGCAACGCTTGCTAAGGTCAGTCTTTGGATGGGTGACCATCTTCAGATATCGAGATTCCTCCGTGCTTCGGAAAGCACGTTAAGCCGTTGGTCCCGGCTGCCATTTGTAGATCTTTGTCAGTTGTTACGGACTGTCAGAAGCCAGAAAATCTGACACCAGTCTAGCCAAGAAGTACCGTGTTACCCAATCAATGGTTTGTGGAGTTCTGGTAGGCAGCCGCTCCAAAATACTGGTATTCAGCAGAATCCGGTTTGACTGGTAGCCGACCCCAATATAGATGGGAAAAGGCTCTACTGGGCAGATGATGATGGTACATAAAAAATGTTCTAAGATTTTGGTTTTAATTATTGGGATGACGGTACTGGTATATGATGAAAGGAAAATATCATGTTTATTCCGCACGCATAGATACACCTAATGTAGGAACAAAAATAAGGAGACTTGATTTTAAAACAATAACATTGTTACTGCGTCAAACAGGACGAGTTTAACAGAATGCCAGACAACTAGTTCTTGCCTGACGCTGGATTTCAACTGAACCTCACGTTGGATAGGATTTGGGACAGGCCTTTGCCCAGTAGTGAGAAAAATAAAAAGAAAACATTTTTGCTCAAAGAAAATTATTTGTAAAATGAACTTTTTTTCCATAAATTCATTTTAATCTAGTGTTAGAGACAGACATTACAACTTTTAAATTCACTTTAGTCGTGTCATATGACTTTCTTTACTATTTACTTACACTCCTGGGTCTCTGTGTTTTTGGGGTAATTTGAAATTATATACAACTCTAATTTCAAATTACCCCTTTTTCAATGATTTTTAATTCTGTTAACACATATTATTTGTGTTTTTTACGGTGGCGACTGTCTTTTAACAACATATTTCCTAGTACTGTAGGGTAAATACTGGAATTTTCAAACATATGAAACAATTAAATAGAAATTTTAAAATCTTACAGATAAAATATCGACTGAATATTAAAGAACTCACAAACTTATGGACATGAATACTGAAAACATAACACTCCTTTTTGGGCATTCGTGTCAAAAACAACAAAATTTTAGTAATTTCGGGTTAGTTTTTTTTTCGCATTTATCAGCGCTTTCCTTTTAATGGATTCCGTAGCAGTTCTACGAACGCGTAGCACCGCTTACGTGCTCGTAGCAATCTCTTGAGGATGCTACGGATGTGCTACGATTGTGCTACGCCATATAACTCAGTCAGTTAATTAAATGAAACCAGTGTGGTTTTCTTTCAAAATGTGTTTTACTTTTAAAATAATAATAGTCGCACAGGTCGATCCTTGAAGTTATGCGGTGCTTGTCGAGGTCGGTCGATGGATGGATGAGTATCCAATACATACCGAGACTCCACCAAGCCTTGGAAAGCACGTTAAGGAGCCAGAAAAACTTATACCAGAGCCATGGAGCATGGGTAATACGATACCCATTGGCAAGATTGGTGTCAGATTTTCTGCCTTCTGACTAACCTTGAGACCAACCTTGGCAAGCGCTGCTTAACCTTGAAGATCGACCCGTGTAGCTCTTATTATTTAGCCACGAGCACTCCCATTCCCATGTTCTTTCGTTGTTACTTAATACTCCCGTCACCCAAATGCGACATCTACATAAAGTCCATAATTAAATAACAATAGCTGTACTAAATAAAACCCTAAAAATAACAATAAAAAGGGATCGTTTTTACGAAACAATTACGGGAATCGTTACAAAACCCTCAAAAGGACTATTGTTCTTCGTTCCAATTAAATTTTAATAACTCATTTCCCTGTTATATTAAGATTATAATAGAGGAATCATTATTACGACGTGTTACAAAGGGCTTCATTGGGCCTTTATCGTTTGTCGTTTGTACAAATCGAGGGCTTTTCAAACAGACGCGGTGACGCGAAAACGCGTCCAGAAAGTGTTTTTCTTTTTTGCAAGGCTCAGAATTTGGTTGGCACTAGTCTGGTTGTTGCAGTTCTCTTTCTAGTCTGTTACTTCTTTTTTTATTTGAGATGGGTTTAGTCTTGACTCTAGTCTAGGTTATATTATTATCATATATATTTTTGCCGCGGCATTGTAATAATATAATTATTTTATTAGAATGATAAATTATTTATTTTAATTCAATAAGAATTATTATGTCCATTTTATTAGATTGAATATCTTTATTATTTATAATATTTGTTTTTAGAAATTAATATAATAATAATAAAAATATTTTTTTATTTATTTATTTGAAAATTTATTAAAAATGGTTTTATAATTAGTTAAAATGATAAATTAATCTTTAATTGATAATATCGGCACGATAAGCTAATAGAAACTTGAAACAAACAAATCAACCGGTCAACTTCAAAACTTCTAACTGTCAAATTTTTAATCATACTTGACCATAGATGATAACATTACGTTTAGCTGTCAGTTGCGTTTTGTTATTCCGTGTCAGTTGCGTTTTGTTATACCATTTTTATCAAATGAACGGCTAGACTGATATTATATGTTTTGACTGATAAATTTTTCGTTTTTCTGTTTGTTGCGTTTTGTAATAAAACGGGATAAAAAATCCTAACTAACCTATATCTGCCTCCTGGTTCCAAGCTACCTCACCACCAATTTTCAGCCAAATCGGTTCAGCCGTGCTTAAGTTATAAATAGTGTAACTAACACGACTTTATTTTATATATATATAGATATACATCATTTATTTATTTAAACTTTAAATACAATAGTCGTACATGGGCTACATGGTTACTTAATGCAACAAGGCATTCTCTATCAGTCAACCTTTGGGTTAAAAAGACTACATAAAACACACACGAACACTAAACATGTTCCGATCATTAAAACTGATTTATCAGTTTAGCCCGAGTGCTATTTGATTTCTGCGGGTTTTTCTAAAAACATTCTTTCATAAAAACCTGACATTTACAAATAAACAACGATATCGGTTGAGCCGTTTTCAAGTGATGCTCCGTTCTAAGTGTAGCAAATTATTTTTAACCGACTTCAAAAAGGAGGAGGTTCTCAATTCGATTGTTTTTTTTTTTTGTATGTTTCTTAAGCGATACTTTCGACAATTGTCAACCGATTTGGATGATTATTTTTTGTTTGGAAGAATATTTTTTCGGACTGGTCCTATTTCAATTTGGTGAAGATCTGATAAAGAAGTTCGGAGATTGGCAATGGAACTCTTCAATAAATGATAGCAAACCTTCCGAGATTGCTGAAATCGCATGTCTATTTATTGTTTACACCAGTTTATAACATAACATCACGCCGGTACGCTGTGAAGGGGTACGCAGATGTGTACAAGTCAACCATGTATTTGGAGTTTTCTATTAGGGCATAACTTTATTGTTTATGCACCGGTCTTGATGATTATTTTTGCGTTGGGTTTGGTTATATAAATATTGAATTTACCTTCAAAGATAAACTAGTGACCTCCTCAACTTAAAATCAGTAAAATGTACATAGTATAGTGATATATTGTTAGGTTTTGTCAATCCCAAAGCTTAGTAGATATTTAACTTCGAGGTGGTCTGGACTTGGACTATGAAGGCACACGGTAAGTAACTCCTTAACAGGAAATAGCGCAACCACTCATCATGGGAATAATATTAATTTAGTTGTGGGTACCACTAAACAGTGAAAAAATAAAAAAGTTTTTACAAAAAAATACAACCGACTTCCAACCGGTGTCAAAAAACGAAGAAACGACCAAAAACACTTCCAAAATTAAAGTTATTTAATATTTTGTATATATTTTGCAAACATTTTTTTACTATTTTTTTATTTACTTTGGACGATATTCCTAGGTAAAAAGTACTTTCAACGAAACGAAGGTAAATATAGTAATTTATGTTTTATCCACACGCCACTCAAACAAGAGCTATAAATATAGAAAACAAACTCAATGATTCGCAAAATACTCGAAAAAGCTTTGTCTCAAAACGAAATATCAATTCCATAGCAACGGTTTGAAACAACATTTAATCACGCCTTCGTTTTTGGAGGTAAAAGGAATAATTATAGGAATGCCCAACGATTAATTGTTTGTAGAAATTGTTCCAATGAACAGTTTCACTGATTCGCGCCTCCGTTTGACAAATTCGTTAATTGGTACGCGCGATCGCTTAGGGTAAGGTTATAGCGACGAGCGGAGCGGGGATTGTATAGTAGAACAGGGAGTGATCGCCATATGGGATGCAGGATCTTGGGATATTATTACAAAGATAGAAGCAGTTACAGACGAAACATTGTATGGCATTTAACTATTTAAATACCATGAAATTTTTCATCTGTTACTTCTCTATCTGTTACTTTATTGCCGCGAGTACCTATGCGTTTTGGCAAGTCAGAGAACTATGTAGAGCAGCGTTTTGAGTGCAAAAAGAACAGAATAAATACACAACAATACGCTGCGCTCCAATATGGGCGTATAGATGTAGGCAAAAAGGCTCAAGAGGTATTGGGCATGTCACATCAGCCGCATGCTTACTAACCAAGAGACAAGAATCACCACGCAGTGGGTTCCTGAAAATTGAAGATGCCATGGAGGCCGAGAAAGAGGTGGCGAGATGATTAGGACGCGTACCGTGAGGGCTGGCGCGAGACCGCTCAGGAGAATATCAATATGACCTTGTATGTATACTAAATCTGACATTTTAAATTTGTTATTTAGATGGTGTAATATAACTTGAATATAACCTGCATGATATGTATTTGGATGAATATAACATTACTGAAATTATTGATTTGTGAGTCTTAAAGTCGTAATAATTTGCACACCATCAGGTAATAATACAGTGTATCTATCGAACATTATTTGTAACACCTTTATTAACCTGTATTATGCAAATAAAAGATTGGATTGATTGATTGATTGAATAGCATCTGGATGGACCTGGTGGAGGCCTCTGCAGTTAACAATGACTGATTAAAAAAACAAAGGTTTCATTCGCTTATTTATCACTTTTGACAACAGTTTCCCATTTATGTTGGGATGACTTCCAGTCTAATCGGATGCAGCTGAATATTTTTACATAGAGCGACTTCCAATCTGATCTCCATTAACTTGGTAACTAGTTCCAAACTACATTATGAATTCACACTAAGTAATAACTATTTTACTTATAATAAACTAGCTTTTGCCCGCGATTTCGTACGCGCATCTCCCATTTATCCCGTACGCGTAGGAATTTCGGGACGAATTACACATTTAAACCTTCCTCTTGAATCACTCTGCTGAAAACTGCATTAAAATCCGTTGAGTAGTTTGAAAGATAAGCGAACAGACAGCGGAAGCGACTTCATTTTATACTATGTAAAGATAATGATATCTGAAGGCCAATTCGACCAATTTTTAAAGAACGTTCACATCTGCATATCATTCGAAATCCGTCAAAAATGTATGGAATATGAGGCTTATATGCGAACGCGAACGTTACTTAAAAAAAACTGGCCAAGTGCGAGTCGAACTCGCGCACGAAGGGTTCCGTGCCATTATCTATGAAAACGGCAGTCTGTTGTATGGGAGCCCCCTTAAATATTTATTTTATTCTGTTCAATGTCTTCTGTGAAAATTTCAATTGTCTAACTATCACGGTTCATGTGAAACAGCCTGGTGACAGACGGACGGACAGCGGAGTCTTAGCAATAGGGTCCCGTTTTACCCTTTGGGTACTGAACCCTAATTAGTAGAATTGACATTCTGGTGTAGTGTTTTGTTTCAATTCCGCCTCAGCTGCAATGATAAAGTTTGCCTACGTGCGTCTAAATTTACAATGTACCAATGTTTCTTTAAATGATTATCATAATCGCTTTCGCTTATGACGGGGATATTATCCTGATTTAATGGTATATAGCTCTTCAAATAGTCATTTGATGGTCTGTATTTCAATACAGTTGTTTAAAAGAAAATATTTTCTTCCTGAGGAAGCCTATTGTTATGACTTGCGTTAACTACTAAATATGGGTTTTCTAGTTTAAGAGATATCTACATATAGGAAACCAAATTCCTCAAATAAATAATTTACTGTAAAACAACACACGGTACATACTTACAGACATTCACAATGACGAGACACAAATCGAAGACCTTTTGAAGGAAACTTCTTGCACTCCACTTGATTCATACACCATGGCACCGGATGGCCGTAAAAAAAAGCTATAAATTTCATTTTGATTGAGGGAGGCTGAGTCGAGGTTGAGTCGAGTGGAGACTAAGAAGGTGTGATAATAATTTTAGGTTCTTCATTGACCCATTTTTAAATTTTGGAACAGATCTATATAAATTCAGCGGGCAATTCTCGTATTTTTAAGGTTTCGCATTTGCGTCGATGTCGCAGCTGTCAATAATACTCCAAATTTCTCTACATTTTGACAGTGATTGTCGTTGAGTTATATTGCGGATTTAATATGGACGTTTTGTAACCGACTTCAAAAAAGGAGGAGGTTCTCAATGTGATTGTATTTGTTTTTTATGTTTGTTACTTCATAACTCCGTCGTTTATGAACCGATTTGATAGTCTTTTTTAATCAGAAAGGAAAACTTTGCGATTGGTCATCATAATCGGTTGCTGGAAAAAATATGTCATCCAAGTAAACGAAATTGCATATTTTGCTTTCCTGTGACTTTCTAGTGGTGTTAGTCCAGTAGTGTGGGGGGTACCACTAAAAAGTGAAAAATGAAAACTTTTTTCGAAAAAAAATACTTCAGACTTCGAAATAAAAAAAAACTACAAAGTGTAAAATAACTTTAATTTCGGAAGTCGGTGTTAAAATTTGAAGAAACAACCAAACACAGTCGGTGTTTGGTTGTTTCTTCAAATTTCCGAAATTACAGTTATTTTTAAGTACGAGAATTGGCCTTCAGTTATTCAATGACACATTCAGCTATCGTCACCTTTTCCTTGTCCAACGTCGCTACCCACAATTCATTTGGTCATCGCTCACCCTTATCTCCTCCGCGCAGAGTACATTTTACTTCAGCTATAATGACACGACGACGAGCTTTCGCGATAACGTCACTATTGTTAATTCGCTCGAGGATTCCGCTCGCGTATTTTGTTTCCTTTCGTCACTGGCCTGTTTATTAATCTTCATACTTTTTCAGGACAATGGGCCGTTTTTTGAGTTGAATATTAGGATTTAAGAACACAAAATATACAGTAATGTCTTATTGTATTTAGTAGTTTTCAGTCTATAGTAGAGTTTCACAGGTTTTCAGGATATAGCAGATTTTCACAGGTTTTCAGGATATAGCAGAGTTTCACAGGTTTTCAGGATATAGCAGATATTCACAGATATTCAGGATATAGCAGAGTTTTTAACGCGTCTATCGATCAATTGATTTTGTAACAATAGACCAATAAAATTATTACCATTCGTCAAGCAAAATATTGATCGAAAAACGCACATTAACGAAATTTAGGGGCCCACAATTTTTAACAATTGATTAACTTCGGATCATAAAACTCGCCCTAAGATGACGACGAAAAAGGTGGTATGTAAAAGAAGTCGTGTTGTAGTGATCCCAAATAAATTAGTATAAGGACAAAAAAAATATGATTTTTATGCTGCTCCGGAGGACGTCATCCATCAGTTATCGCCTGTCTCTAGAAACTAGTGCTGCGGCTGTCTCGCACACGAGTCCCAGCATTATGCTGAACGATGACCCTTCCCAGCATTATGCTGAACGATGACCCTTCCCAGCATTATGCTGAGGGATGGCCGTTTTGCACGGGTGTGACGTAGGTATATATTCCCTATTTCTGTGTTTTCCTTTTTTTTATTTTTATCTATTACACAGAAATTATGCTTATTATATATTTTTCTGGGATAGAAAGTTGTAGCTTTCTATCAATGAAAGAATAAGATCGGCACTTCCAACCTTACAAATAATCAACTAATTTGACACCTATTTGGTATAAATTAAAAAAAAAAACTAAGTATTACTCTTATTCACACTGTAACTTTGAAGCTGTACCGCCAGTCTACTCACAAGACTTACTACTTAGAACCAATGTAGTACCTATACTATACAAGCAAATGTAATTACCGGTGTACTTAAGTACTATCGTGTGTACAGTCTAGTCGTTTATACCTTCGTCACTTTTCAATTTATTTAATGTATCAGGTCTGGAAACATAACAGCTTTTGAAGCTACGGCGGTGAGCAAGCTAATTACTTCATAGAAAAGTGAATTTTATTATTAAAAACAAAAGGCGAAATAGCGTAAAGCTTTCACTAACGTCTAGTTGACATTAAACTAAGGTCTTTATAACGGAATGCAAATTTGTTAAATGTAAATCAAACCTGTTTTAATGAATTGTCAGTGTCACCACAGTAGATAAATATACAGTAGGTTATCTAAGGCCGCCCGCCGAGTTATTAGCCTACTCTTGCGTTGATACCCAGGGTTGTCACTTTTACTTTTAGTTAATATTTTCGAACAAGCAGCACTTGATCTAAATTTATAAAATAAAAAGCATATTATGATTGAATATTTTACCAATTTATAAATTTAGTAAAAATAAAAAGCTTTTATTCACATAACATTTATTATACTAAGTTACAAATTTGATACCGAGAAAATTTTTCTCCTGTTTCTGCACGTCCGGAACGCTTTATTATTATTTATTAATTATTGTGAAATTGTCCTTATTACAACTATACCTACGCGAAAAATATGTTTACCAAAACGATGTTTCGTACTCAATCCTCTATTTTATAGTAAAACTAGACTTCTTAAAATAAACTTTAGCTCTAAACATAGTATTCAGAAAAATGCGACTCGGCTACGCTCTTAATAAAGCAAATAAACTGTGAAATAAACAATACAATACCATATTTTCTAATAATATTTAAGTATAAGTAGGTACTTACATTTCTGGTTGAGTAGGAAGTATGAAGAATGATAAGTCCGGGTTTGCGAAATCATTATTGAGGCACCCGAAAACACTACAATATTTTTTTCCTCTTTTTGAAGTCATGATACTCGTAATTTACGACAAGTGTCCGCCGCCCGCGCCGGCGAGAGTTGACGAACGCAAGCGGTCATGTAGCGTACGCGCGTGCTCACAGTCGCGCTGCACAGCCCGCACTGCCGCCACCTTATTGCCCCATATATTATGCTAGCGTGTGCGTGAAATCGCGTGCCGACATGGCGCGCGGCGCGCACGCACACATTCAAACCGAGAGCGGCACGTTTGTATGAAGATGTTTTACTGTATATTTATCTACTGTGGTGTCACTTTCAATAGCAACTGGGTGTTATTTTACGATATTGATATTATGACAATATAGGTTCAGAAAATTAGATTCTATCTTGCATGGAGTGAACGATAATAATGGACCTTATTATATTCTGGTATTTTTCAGGAGCGTGCGTATTCGTATCGCAGTCGCCAACGCCAACTGTCAAAATCCCCTCTAATTTCCCTACATTTGACAAGTTTTTTACATTGATTGTCGGTGAGATAATATAGTGACTAGAATTGAACGCTTTTTAAGTACGTGAATTGGCCTTCTGTCACAATAAGTAAGTGACACAATTTTAAATTTATTTAGATTTCATACTGTCAATGTCATTTTATGACATTGACAGGACCTTAGGGAGAGAGACCTTAGACCTTAAGGTGACGAACCTATTCTTACCGTGACTGTAGCAAAGTACGATTCTATCATGCATATATCAAACAATAGTAGTAGACCTTAAGGTGACGAACCTATTCTTACCGTGACTGTAGCGAAGTACGCATCTATCATGCATGGATCAAACAATAGCAGTAAACCTTAAGGTGACGAATCTATTCTTACCGTGACTGTAGCAAAGTACGATTCTATCTTGCATGGATCAAACAATAGTAGTAGACCTTAAGGTCTTAAGGTGACGAGCCTATTCTTACCGTGACTGTAGCAAAGTACGATTCTATCATGCATGTATCAAATTATAGTAGACCTAAAGGTGACGAACCAATTCTTACCGTGACTGTAGCAAAGTACGATTCTATCATGCATGGATCAAACAATAGTAGTAGATCTTAAGGTGACGAACCTATTTTTACCGTGACTGT
The DNA here is from genome assembly GCA_002192655.3 of Mamestra configurata. NCBI lineage: Eukaryota > Metazoa > Arthropoda > Insecta > Lepidoptera > Noctuidae > Mamestra > Mamestra configurata. Next base: position 46,726 of record NDFZ01004279.1, read on the forward strand.
AGCAAAGTACGATTCTATCATGCATGGATCAAACAATAGTAGTAGACCTTAAGGTGACGAACCAATTCTTACCGTGACTGTAGCAAAGTACGATTCTATCATGCATGGATCAAACAATAGTAGTAGACCTTTAGGTCTTAAGGTGACGAACCTATTCTTACTGTAACTGTAGCAAAGTACGATTCTATCATGCATGTATCAAATTATAGTAGACCTAAAGGTGACGAACCAATTCTTACAGTGATTGTAGCAAAGTACGATTCTATCATGCATGGATCAAACAATAGTAGTAGATCTTAAGGTGACGAACCTATTTTTACCGTGACTGTAGGAAAGTACTATCCTGTGTAAAGTGCTTTCACATTAATACGGAAAGTTTCGTTATTTGTCGGGAGTGCGACTCAGCGCCTGCCTCTTGCTCTAATGAATTATTTTCTTGCGGTTTACTAACTCACTTACCTTAACGGAATAGGATCGCCTTTTTTAAATTTTATTTGTTTTGTTGGCTTTGCTGTTTAATGGCTGCAACGTGACGTGAGATACTTCGGCCTCACAGAGGTTCCAACAACATGGTACGTATTATGGCAACTGGAAAAAAAGGGGACAAAACACTTAGAGTCCGAAGCCCAAAAGGTGGTCGCATCAAATATTGGAGCAGTTGGAGGTACTCATCAACTGGAGAAAAACCGTTGAAAAAATGAAACAGAGTAACGATTCTCAGCGATGATGAAATAAAAGAGGTTTTATAGATCTATACTTTTACTAAAGCTGAAGAGTTTTTTTGTTTGAACGCGCTAATCTCTGTAACTACAAGTCGGATTTGAAAAAAATATTTTTGTATAACATACTCACATTCATAGAGAATGCTATAGGCGATATGGAAACAGGAAATTCCTACGGGAACGGGGAAAAACAGTATATGCGTGAACGAAGTCCCGGGCAAAAGCTAGTACAATATATTACTAGAAATCTTACCTTGGTGAGATTTGGAAAGTTTTAAATATAAATGTATGATGGCTATATAATATATGGAGACCAAAGATTGTGTGAAAGAAAATATGATAACAATAGAGGTGAAAAAAATTTGGTTCAGTGTAAAAGAATAAAAAACCTTCTTATAACGAAGCTTATTGAACGCTTACGAATGGAAGTGAAATAACGATTTCTAAGAACTTTATTACGAAGACCAAAATAGACAAAATTGAAAGAACTGTTTATCATAAAAAGCGTGTCTGCCTAAAAAGATTTTAAAAAAATCTAAGTACGTCCTCCATATCAAAAGAACAAGAAAGCAATTTCAAAAATAAAGACGTATTCGCTAATTTATCATACTTGGCACATCTATATCACTGTCACTACCCCGAAGCTATTTATATGCAAATTTTAAACCTAAAATAGGTAGATACGTTCCTTGCTCATAAGACTTCTATAGTTAATTTTGTTCAAAAGTAGCTTGCTGATTTATTGAAGCTTATCGAGACAAATTTATTCGTTCGAGTTTGTAAGATAGAATCTACGAGTATGTAGACTGGGGCTTACGCTCTTATTAAGTGATACTGTTACCGGTTTTTGATTGTATTTTCTGGCGATTTTTGATTTGGTAGACTCTAAAAGGTCAGAACAAGAGACAATTAAATTTTGACTTTTATTTATTTAGCTTTAATTACTCTCTGCACTTACAGTACGAACCAACACGTACAGAGAGTCATAATCGAAAAATTTAAAAATTACACACACAAAAATTAACAAAAAAATATAGAATAACAAATTATTTACCAATAATAAAAACAAATAATTAATTAATTAGTTGCTGGAAATAATAAACAATAATAATAATTAAATAATAAACAAAGTGTAGTGTATTATGTGGCAGATGGAGTTTTCCGAATCCATTCTTTGCGAAAGGATCTCTAGTAACCCGTAACTAGGTAACCCGCGCAACGTCTGCGTCACATTTTTCATTAATGCTCCGCTCCTATTGTAGTCCAGTCAAATTAGGGTTTCACCTCGGAATGAGAGATAATAAACTGGAAACTGGTATACACCTTTATTTTGGCGTTTTAAAAGTTTCATCAAATTTCGCGTCTGCGTCGTAAGTTATTGAAGGTCAAAAGTCACAAAGGGTTTTTCGCGATTATCTCGGTTTCGATAGCTACAATGATGTTGACACATATCATCCAAATTGGATAGCGTAAAATTTACATACATTTTTGTTGAATAATTTTTTCATGTGCTCAACCCCGTTTTTGAGATAAAGGGACACGCACAGCGCTCAGTCACACTCTAATATATTAATAATACCTTTTTTAAAGTTAAGAGATCAATATAATATTACTCTAGGCTCCATGTAAAATACTGGTATTCAGCTGAATCCATTAACTCAATACAGCGTGATTTTATGTTATAAAAAGTAGCCTAAGGCTCGAGACTTTATTTAAGATGAGATTTAAATGTAGGATGTAGGTACCTGATACCGTTAAGTTAATATTTGCGTGCAAATAGCTTTAATTTCTACGGGCGTATAGGTTTATTTACTCTACATTCGTTCCGAGTGTAATTGACGACGGTATTCTGTAAAGCGAAACGTATATAGGTAGATCCTGAAATAAAATTTTATTTGCGACTGACTAAGGAGCGCATTTGCATCGCATCGCAGTTTAGACAAGTTTTTGACATTCGAGGAGCTCGTGGCTAAAATATAACAGCCGCACGGGTCGATCTTCAAGGTTAAGCAACGCTTGCCGAGGTCGGTCTGTGGATGGGTGACCATCTTAACATCCCGAGATTCCTCCGCGCCTCGGAAAGCACGGAAAAGTCGTTGGTCCCGGCTGTAATTTGTAGATCTTTGGCAGTCGCAGACTTCAGTCTTGCCAAGACCCAATTAATGGGTTGTTGAGGTAAGGCAGCCGCTCCACGTAAAATACTGGTATTCAGCGGACCCCAATAGGCTAGGCCGATTTGAAATTTATCGTCGCTGCGATGATATTGCGAGTTGAATTTTTTTTATCGCCTACGCGTACCTAAAGTAGGTACGAGAATTGCCAATCTGATTGACGAAACAGCTATTTTGTGTTTAATCCCTTCGCTTTACAGACGGGTTGATGTAAACAGATTTCGTTTCGCACAAAGAAAAATGCACATCTGCCATTTATAGAATACCTAATATTACATGCCAGCTGCATAGTATTCAACAATGCCCAACAATAAAACAAGTTTCGATGATAATCTACTTAAACTGCAAACGGTATTGGGCCTTAAAACAACGAGAATACGGTCCAAATTATCAACATCCAACATGAAACCAAAGTTTCGTGTTTACACTCACAGATAGTTCTTGCTACACATGACAGATGGCGTTAATCCGTCTCGTCTAGATTTTGAAGCGTAACTGATTCAAATGAACTGATGAATGGTTAGGATTATTTATTATTCTGAAAAAGTCCCACTACGTCATATACCTACTTATATTTTTGTCTTTTCAAATCGCTGAAAGGAAAGTGGGTAAGTACTACATATCTAAACATTTCTTGCGGCCGGCGTTTATTTTTCCCATGTTAAGTATATGCTACCTTCCCACTGGCAATTTTTAACTAAAATTGTATAGCCTTACGTAACCTCTGTTTTAACTACCTCCCGTTCTTCCCTTATACTCGTACCAATGTATTAAGGGTCGGAGCAGCATTTCTTCTTTCAAAAATCATGATTTGACGTCATCAAAATACGTCACCTCCTCCTCCAAGGTATGTCTTCTTTAATCTCTAAATACGAGTAATAGCTAAAAAAAAAATCGCTACTTTGTCCTTATTTCCGCTTACTACTTCTAAACCATGCAACGAATTTCGATATAATTTTCTCCAATAGAAAGAGCGATACCGATGAAGGTTTTATTTTTTAAATTCCACTATGCGAAACCGAAGGGTTGCTATACATCTTATAAAACATTATAACCTTAAATTAAAGATAGAAAATATACAGAATACCGTACCGAGCGTTCGTAAATCAGAATCGAGGATTTCACATTTTCCCTCCAACCGAATAATTTGCACTTAACTCGACCCGGGTGACATGCGACGATTAAAAGTGTGTGTTGACACGTCGTCGAAGTAAATTAAATTATACTGTGGTATAACGATACTCTTTAGGTAGATTGTGGGACGGAAAGGATGATTGTTGAGTTGATTGGTTACGAGAAACCTGGCGTGGTATAATAATAATAATAAACGTTTATTTCGACCAACATGGATAGCACACACATTACACATAATAATTATACATAACAAATAATAACAAAAACACACACACATAAAAACACGTAAAAATCCAAACATACATATTACTGGTTTCGATTGCTCAGTAAGTGAACCATACAGCAATGGTTCAGGTACTGACAATCGAACCTCTGCGCGAATGCCCTCAGGATGCCGTTGAAACTAGTCCGAACCCTGCGCACCAGGGATGTGCACCGTTTTCGCATAGTAGAGTAGAAACAGTCTACTTGTGACTCGGCGAACATCCCTGATGCGCTACAGAATCGGGGCAGCCCCATCAGCACTCTGAATGCATTATTATATTGCACACGCAAGGCGCTGTACTGTCCGCGCGTGTACGTGACCCACAGGCTGCTCGTGTAGAAGGATGTACAAAATGCCTTGAACAATGTGGTTTTCACTTCAGTGGTACAACGAGCAAACCTGCGGGCAATCATATTCGCCCTTACAGACAACGCCCTGCGTTCTCGCTCTATGTCTGCATCGTCTCTCAGATCAGAGGACAACATATGTCCAAGGTATCTAAAATTTTCCACCCTCTTCAGAGGTATTCCACCTAGTTTTATGGTAGGTATTGATGTCGGACATTNGTTCAGGTACTGACAATCGAACCTCTGCACGAATGCCCTCAGGATGCCGTTGAAACTAGTCCGAACCCTGCGCACCAGGGATGTGCACCGTTTTCGCATAGTAGAGTAGAAACAGTCTACTTGTGACTCGGCGAACATCCCCGATGCGCTACAGAATCGGGGCAGCCCCATCAGCACTCTGAATGCATTATTATATTGCACACGCAAGGCGCTGTACTGTTGGTATATACTCAAGTTATGCATATTCTGCGTGAATTTCAGAGTCTTTATTTTTTTTATTCTTGCCCTACCTCAATACCACCTGATGGAAAGCGATGATGTGGTCAACGATGGAGCACGCTTGCTTACAAGTAGGTAACCATTCACTCTTGGCTTAAAGATCCCAGGTTGTAGCTATCAGGAAACACAGACTCCTGCGGGTAATTCAATGACAGTTTTGCCAGAACGTTTTGTGCGTATGGGTGGGATGTCGACTTTGTACCGTTGGCGATAATATTCTTCTTCTTCAGACGGTAACGTTGGCAAGACCTCCTACCAAGGTGGACCGATGTCCCGGTAAACGTTGAGGAAATTCGCTGAATACAAAAACCACACATGCGGAAGACTAATCTCCAGCAATCCACGTCCTCAAAGGTACAGTAGTATGGCAATGTTTGTACATATAAACATGTAGCAATGTTTTGGATTCGTGGAAATATGACTAAAGGGATTTTCTCTCTGGTATTTCTCAATGGTAGCGTAGTCCGATTTAAAAACATCGAAATGTCGCGAAATATGTAGGACTATGTGGTACTTCTCTGCCAAACTATTCGAGATGACGAGCGTGATGTTATCTTCAAATATTCATTTTATTTCTTTTCTGTTACCGCACCACGCTTATAATCGCGCGCAGAAGCTTCTCGAATGCCCGGCAAACAGCAATCATGCGATTACGTAATATTATTACAATGCGATTTCGTTGCGTATCAAAGCGACTACGAGCGCCATCCCTCATAGTTAATCGATCGCATTGTACTCAGACAGACGGCTCACATAACAACTATTTAGTAAATAGGTACATACGCGAACCCCATGCATTTCGGCCGATTCAAATGCAGATATTTTGACGAGGATGCACGGTCTACAGTCCTGCTGTAGGGATTTAGGAGGGCCCGTCCCTCCCAGACAGACGTATTGATTTTCGTGTTCACTGTTCACCCCCCGTAGTTGGGGTTGATATTATTAAATATAAATGGCGTTGAAATGTTGGTGGTGCAAATGATTTTGACGTGGGTTCTTGTGATTGTGTGTTGGGGAGTAATATAGTATTAAGGTATGGGCTTGTACTTAAATATAGTCTGTTGTAAGTCTGTTGGTTGTAGGTGATATCTTGCGCTTTTATAAACTTTAGCAAGAGTTATAATGATTCTTCTTCTTAGCGTGTCGAGGACACATGTGTTTTTTTTGTCAAAGTCAAAGTCAATTCATTCATTTAAACTAGACCATTAAAAGGCACTTTGAACGTCAAATTTACAGTTCTATAATTAAAATATAAGTAACTTTAGTTGTCCATTCGCAAAAAGTAGATACTTATGGAGAAGAACGGACAAGAAACTCCATAGTTACTCTTTTCAAATATAAGATTTACAATATTTTGTATACATAGGTACATTTTGATTGCTACGGCAACATCTGCTACGGCATCATCATTTACTGACGCAGTCATTAGGTCTTCACGTGTCTGTACAATTGAACTGGGCCTGCAGTACAAGTTGAAAGGTGAGCCGTGAAAAGTGTCGCAAGAACACTGAAGATCGGTAGGTACCATTCGAGAACCATCGCCTGTGGAGATTGTCTTTGCTGCGGCCGACTTGAGTCTGTTTAAAGACTTTCAGTTATAACGCTGCTGTTTTCTGAGTTAACCACTTACATGTATATCTGTAGTCTATTATGTTAAAGTTTACTGTTTAACTTCTCTTCGGAGACAAAATCAAATGTTTATGCATTTGGGCAATTTGAACTAAAGAGAATTGTATTCACCTACCTAATTGATTTTATTTCTTAATTGTTTTTTTTTAATATGGAGTAAAATGCTGTTTCGAGTTTTTATCATAGTTTATCGAGTGGCGTAAGAAAGATGTATGGAAGATGATGAAGCAAAAGGAGTTTGGATACCTATCAAAGTTTCGTAGGTATCTAATGCTTACGTACGAGAGTATGATGAGGAACTGCCTCGTTTGGCCTATTGGTCGCGCGTTCTATTGCTGTGAGTTAAGTCCTGGGTTAGATTCCTGTGTGGTGGGGTCAAAATATTATAAGGTTTTTCATCTGGAATTTATCAGGCTCGGATTCCGAATTTGTGTCCTGTTGGTCGATTCTGTAAACATGTCGAAGTGAAGGCTTGGGTGAAGTGATCACGAGCTGAGCTGTCAATCCATATAATCTAATAAAATTACTTTTGTAACCGATATTTGGTAGTCTCTACATAATGTCATCGCTAGCAAATGTCAAATTACTGAACTTTTTTCGGAAACTTTTGCGAACCTAGCGTCGAATTTTGACAGCCCGCTAAGCGTATCGATATTATTCGGTAGGCTTGAAATGCGCGTGCAGTAGGCTACAGTAAGGGTAGGCCAGCCCATACATAATGCCGAAAATTCGCATCGTCAGTATCGTGATTTCAACCCTGAATAATGTGGTAAGTTTTTTTTTTTTGGGCATTATATATGTATGGGCTGGCCTACTCTCACCGTAGCCTACTGCACGCCAATGAGGTTTGACAAACGGTATCATTCGGTAGATGTTACTGAAATCGCTATCAATGTCCAGACTTCAGACTCTGGTGTTGGTATGATGAAAACAACGATACTTTAAAAAGGTATGTTTTTCAGTTACTTTTATTTTTCTTTTCAGCGACCTCAATAAAAACCGATCGTTCCTACGTTTCGCACCACCTCCCGTTCCATTGAATTATTCTATAATCGAATCTGTATTCACGATAGCGAGTGAATATTCATACCACTTGACGCTGTAATTGGTTGGACGAGTGGCCAGTAGTAATGCCGTTCGACGCATAATACAATACCAAGAAATATTCACACGAATATAAACACAACAGATTCTATGACTATAAAAATAAAGTTCACTTTTGAAGACGAAGTCAGTTCCTGAAAAGCAAAAATAACTCTGCATAACGATACAGTGATTCGATAGATCTATACAAAGTTTTATTTGCTGTTAATTTGGTGGAATTTTCGCGAATTATAGCCTTCTTTGTTGTCATTAAGGTTTAATTTCGTAACGTGAATGATCTCGTTAGTTAATTCACTAGGCGTATCATCGGCTAATGCCAATTAGATCGAATAATAATTTAGTTTAAGGTATTGTCGTCTAGTACTTGTTCTACGTGTAGCAGTTTGAACAATTTGAGAATAAAGCCGGCCATATACCTGTAGTTGGCACACTTGCATATCAACTCCTTGCACGTGCAAGGTACTGTTGTCCACAAGGTAATTTTGTCTCGCCGGTCCAGTTGTCACAATTGTGACTGTTGAGCATGGAGTCCTTGGTTCAGTTCTCAAGTCGGGCAGTAAATTATTTGTTCATTAATTACTTAGTAATAGCTCAGCTTGTGGTTGAGAGTTTATTAGTGGAGGATCAAGTACATAAATTTTATTTTATTTTATTTATTGGGGACAAAAAACAGTTACATGCTTAAAATAAACAAGGAATTCTTAACATTAAAATCTCAAACATGCAACCCACACCATTGTCCACATGTTCACAAAAAAATAATTGAAGTGAAGCACTGTGTGTGTGAGCTCACAGATTACAGATCTCTGTGATAGCTTCATAATATAATTTACATTGTTCAGTTAAAATTCATTACATTAAATTTTGTTTAATTCAATTATGTTTTGTTTAGTCATATAATTTAATTCTATATTATTTTAATTTTAATCAGATCAATATTAGGTACATAATTTTTCTTTAACTTCTTCTCACTTGCTTTTTAGACAGAATTTCTATTGCTTTTTTTTTAAATAGCTGGTTAGATAAACTGAATATGTCAAGCTCCATAAAGTGCGTATTGTATGTTTCAACAAGGCGACGAATGGGTGCGCGTACTCCAGCGTTGGTCTTACACATGTCTGTGTGGAACAGTCGAGGCACGCGCACTCCCCGTTGGATAACAGTTCTGGGCACTGTGTAACATAATTGATTAGTAAGCTCCATACAATCGAACTTATTGTTACATAAGCCATGTAGTGTCATAACGCCAAGAAGCAATCGCCTAGACCCCAAACTTAGAACGCTGTATCGCTTCAGTAGTTGCTCATAAGGAACTTTTGAATGATAGCATTTATAGTTCATAGATCGTAAGAACTTTTTTTGTACCATTTCCAATCTAGAGCAGTATTTGTCATATAGCGGGCTCCAGATCTGGATGGCATACTCTAACTGGGATCTTATCAAAGTTTTGTATAGCAATAAGAACGTAGAGGGTCGCACAAAGTCACGTGATGATCTCATGACGAAGCCATACATCCGAAATGCTTTATTCACTATATTATCCACGTGTATGTCGAAATGCAAGCACGAATCCAGAGTGATACCTAAGTCCCGGACAGATACTACTCTGTCTAGGCGTACGCTATCAATATTGTAATTAAAATTCAAATTGTTCCTATTTTTAGTAAATGAGATGGTATGACATTTTGGAAGACTGAGATAAAGTTTATTCCTGATGCAGTAAGCATAAAGCCTATCTAGGTCGTCTTGCAGGAGTTCACAGTCATGTATATTTTTGCAAGACCTATAGACCTTAATGTCATCTGCGTACATTAAGAAGTTGGAATTTACGAAACAGTTTTTAATATCATTTATAAATATGACAAAAAGAAGAGGACCTAGAATGGATCCCTGCGGAACCCCAGACTTAACCACAACAGGCTCCGACTCAAAACCATTAACTACGGTTATTTGGGTTCTATTATAAATGTATGAAGCAAACCATCTCAGCAAGTTGCCACGAATACCATTGAAGGCAATTTTTTCTAAAAGCAGTGAATGATCCACCTTGTCGAAGGCCTTCTGAAAGTCCGTGTAAACAGCGTCCACTTGGACACGTTGGTCCATTTTTTTAAAAAGAAAATTGGTAAATTTTAGCAGATTTGTCGTGGTTGAGCGACGTTTGACAAAACCGTGTTGTTCATGTATAATGAGTGGATGGAGTTGGGAATACAAGGCACCGTGGACAAGACTCTCAAAGACCTTAGACAAGGTGGAGAGGATTGAAATGGGCCGATAATTCTCTACATTATTCTTATCGCCGGATTTATAAACGGGAGTGATAAAGGCCCGTTTCCAAATTGTGGGAAAGACACCCTCTCGCAGACATTTGCTAAAAACAATGTGCAAGGCTGAAGTCAAACTGTCGCATGTCTTTATAAAGAAGCTAGGCGGCAAGCCATCAGGTCCCGCTCCCTTATTAGGGTCCAGAGATTTCAACTTCAGTCGTATTGCATCCTTAGATAGGTAAATTTCAGTTATGCAAGACGAGTTATCAGCAAAGTTGCCAGAGGGTTGCCATTTGTCCGGGTCGAAAGTAGAGGGTACGTAAACAGAAGAAAAGAAAGATGAGAATAAATTACATATGTCCGTGGGGTCATCAGAGGAAACAGTTTTGAGATACATACTGGCTGGGTAGTTAGCTTTTCCCTTTCTAGACGAGACGTAACTCCAGAAATGCTTTATATTTTTAGGAATACTATCTTCCACCGCTTGAATGTAATTCTTATAACATTTAATGGACTCCACGTGAAAAAGCTTCCGATAGCTAGAAAAACTAAAATAGTCACATTGATTCCTGTACTTCTTCCACTTAATCCACATGCGTTCTTTAGTCCTGAATATCCGGATAAGAGAAGGTGAAAACCACGCAGGAAAGCTTGAACTTTTGGTTCTAGTTACCGGAACATGCGATTTAATAATTGTGTACAATGCCTCGTAGAACACGCTAACGGCCTGCTCAGACTTGAGGTGATAGAGTGCCAAGTGCCAGTCAATTGTATCCAGTTCACGTTTTATAGCGTCGTAATCGGCTTTATGAAAGTTATGTCTGTGAACCGTGCGGCATTTCAGGGGAGTGTATTGCATACTCAGACTAGTTAAAGCGGTAAAAGCTGGATGATGACTATCAGGATCAAGTAAAGCATTACATGCTGTCGCCTGACAGTCTACATTTGATATAAGTAAATCTAATATTCGACCTAACTTATTTTTTATGCCGTTAAATTGGAAGCCATTGATAAAATTTATAAAATTTAAAAATGCCCGACCCACTGAGTTTGATACTTGCGCTATTGCATGGTTCCCTTGGTCCAACCAAGTAATGTCCGGTAGGTTAAAATCTCCAATAATAAAGTACGAGTCAGTAGTGGGAGCGTTAGCCAAACCTTGTAGCATGTCCAGGTATCGTGTGTACAGCTCTTCACTTGTTTTCGGAGGCATGTACGTGGCACTGATAATATGGTGCTTATTGTGTTGGGAAGCAGGCAGTTTGACAACAACGTGTTCGACTTCAGGATGGACAAACATGGTTGGGATCTCAGTAGGACGCAGTTCGCGGAGTACTGCTATTAGAACTCCACCACCGTCTTGTTTCTTAGTGGCAGATCGATCGCGATCATACCTGAACACTATGTACCGGTCGTCAATAAATTCGCTATCGTGAATGCTTGGAATTAGCCAGGTTTCAGTCAGTATGATGACGTCATAGGAGCAAGCCATTACGTTCATGAAAAGAGTATGCAGCTTTGTACGGATCCCTCTACAGTTCTGGTAGTAAATTATAATGTTGTTAGTCGCCATTGATTGAAAAATTTATTTATTATATAAATACTTGCTCATGTCGTTAATTAGCATGCAAGCTACTGCTTCGTCTGTCAGGGTTGCGGAATTTGTTCGAAAAAGTTACCGCGGCCCTGGAACGCAAAGGGCTGTAGAAGGAACACGGATGGGTTTTAGTCAGTAAGAGTCTGACACGCCCTTCCGCTCCACCCAGAGCCGAAGAAGACATCTGATAATTTCCAACCCTCAAAAAAAAAGCTCCTGCTCCGTTTTACAGGCATGTGTATTTCCCGCCTTCGGCTAGAGGAGCCAGTCATGAGAATAGAGTAGTTTGTGGACGTCCAATAGGCGGCTGGTCCTTGTCAAATACTGGTCTGCAGCACTTCTCGGCTAGACTTGAAACCGACTCCAACACAGTTGGAAAAAGGCAAGGCAAATTACAAAGAATAATTTGGATGGAGAAGGTTTGATATACTTCGGTTTTAAACACGCCCAGTTTACATAAGCAAGCCCTTCAAACGATGACGTAGTGCGTCATTTATATTTCTTAGAAGAAAACTTGAAGTGTCTGTGTGATGCCTCTTAGTGCAGTCGTTACGGAATCGTAGAAGAATTTTTAACTACACTAGTTTGTAGTGACGAGAAACTTCTCGGTAGATACGTATTGCGAAACGATGTCTGGTAATATGATGAAGGTATTTTTAAGTCTAGGTACAGCGTGGAACTACCTCACAGGAAAACCTTTGCCTTGTGTTGTTGTGTTCTGTCAATCCTAAACATTCCAAGACTTGAACGAGGAAAGGGTTAGATCTGTTCAGGTGGCTATGTAAGTATGGTCTGACAAAATCTGGGTAGTAGTCAATCGGCACGACTGGTTACGGATTTTTTTCAAAAAAGTCACCGCGGCCCTGGAACGCTTTAGAAGGAACACGGATGGGTTTTAGTCAGTAAGAGTTTGACACGCCCTTCCGCTCCACCCAGAGCAGAGCGGAAGATGTAATTTGATGAATTCCCATTGTTAAAAAAAAAGGTAAGTTCGAAAGATTTCAGACAATCTGCAAAAATATGACATTCGTTAATTTATCATTTTTGTAATTTAATTGTATATTTGTGTATTGAATATTTTTTCTTGTTGTGTTGCATCGAATAAATGTTTTATCTATCATTTCAGTCGAAAGAAATTCACAGCTAATGTCGTCCATCTAGAGAACTCCCGCTTCGTATAGGTAATAACAATAGTACCACGTTATATACCACATACATAGGTAGAAACTAAGTAGTTATAAATTAATGTTTGGACATGAAACATAAATGTCGCACCAAGTAACATAAATCGAAGATCTATTCTCTACTGTCGCATACTGCAACGAAGCGCATTATGTGATACAAGGCATTGTCTTGATAACAATTGATGTTCATAATTCCTCCTCGGGGCACCGACTCGCTTATCTAGTATCTAGCTTTGTCGATAATAGATAAGATCTACATGGGTCCATACATGTCCGCTACAGAACATGAGCTTGAACGTAGTGCACGGGCGTTAATATGACATAATGAATCCTTAGGCAAGCAAGCAACTAGCATGCAATTTAAATTTGATTGTGGGGCACGATCAGGCGTTTGGCCACATTATTTCTGGTATGCTGCAATGTAATGCAACTTGCATGCGAGTTTGAATTTCTTGCAAACACATCTACTCGCAGTCAACGTTTGACAAACTGTCGCAAGTGCAATTGCTACGTAGTTTACATCTTAAATCTACTGTCAGATAGACTCTCTGACACTAAGTACTTGCAGAAGAAGAACCTTCTTCGCAGGTGGAAACGCGGTCTTAGAATGAGCAGCTCGTGTCGCATTTGACCCATTCTTGGATTTTTGCCGAGGTAACGGAAACTGTCTTTCCATATGTATATCTGGTAAAATGAGAGTACTTCTGTCTTCTATTTGCTTGAGGTAAAACAGGCGTAATGATGATGATATTCGATATCATGAATGTGGAAATTGTATATACTTAAAGTTTCGTTACTTGCACAACTTCTCGGAATGACTTCGAGAGGTTATAGACTATCAAATTTAGATGCGTAAAACAGGTATTCCAAATGTTCAGTTTACAATTTATCGAGAGTTAACAATCTCTCAAGATATTTTATAATCTTACAGAGTTTGCCATTTTCCGGTGACATCAACATACCCAAACTTGACATTTTCACTTTTTTTAATCACAAAAGCATATTGACAAAGAACTCGAATCCCCGAGTGCTGGAGTGAAGGCACACGTAATATTTTATAATGCAAATGTCTTACCCTCCATATTCATGAGCTGGCATTGCAATTAGAGAGATGGACTTCCATGTATTATGTTAATTTTGTCTCCTTTTTACCCAAAATAATATTGTGGGATAGATGGATCTTTGGCGGTTTCGACTTGGCCGGAAATGTTGTGTTTATTTTATTCAGTACTAACTTATTCCCGCTGTTTCGCTCGATTTTTGTACCATTGAAACTTTAACAGATTAGTATTTCCCGAGATTACTAGTAACATGTTTACAAATCCTACTAATATTATAAATGTGAAAGTTTGTGAGGATGGATGAATGTTTGTTAATCTTTCACATCAGAACGGCTGAACGGATTTTGATGAAATTTGGCACCGTGGTATTTTTTATATTGAGGTTATAGTCTAGAATAACACATCGGATATTTTTTTTAGGATATTTGCCGACATTTACGCGGGCGGAGCCGCGGGCGGTAGTTAGTATATTTATATAAGTTAAGTTATTATTTTACCCGACTACGGCGACGTTGTAAAATTAACCCCAAGTTCTTTAATGGATGGTTTCTGCATGTTCTAGAGTCTAGCTAAGGAGCTTGCCTGAAAATGTCTTTCAAAATTGCGTCAATGCGTCTCCGACTCCGATAATAATCGATAATGAAGTGTTTGTTTGTGCGTGCCCGTCAGATTTCTATTTCAGTACTTACAATAACGTATCGGATATACAATTTTCCTTGTAATCTTCTAAAATAAACATTCCAGTAATAAACGGAAGCCTATTATTCTATTTCCGAGCACCAACTGAGAAAATGAAAAGTTCAGCTGAAAATTAAAGTTAATCGAAAATTGCGATTCAACGCTCAAGTAAATTAGTCTGAAAATTAAGATGCCCACTATTCCCGCCTAATTGCGCCTTTCCCTCGTAAATATAGCTGTAATCTACGAGGAACTTTCTAGAAAATATCGTCCGGTTATGATAACGACTAACTAGCTCAGGGGTGGCGAACCTTTTATAACCTTTATTTGTCTCGTGCGTGTAATTGGCTAAATAATAACTGCCTCACGTACCGATCTTCGAGGTTAAGCAACGTTTGTCAAGGTCGGTTCGTGGATGGGTGCTCATTCATTATTAACAAAAGAAAAATATTTAATTAATTAATAACTTACGGTACCAAAAATATTGCAGACATTAGCAATTGTAAACTTCAAGATGAGTCTGCTTATAGAAATAAACAAAGAAAATTTAGAAGATTGCGTTTATTTGCGAGAGAAAACAAATAAGTTTAGCAACGCGACACCTGATTAGGTTCTCGTTACAGTTATCGATCTACAAGATTGTATACTCGTATCTAATTAAATAATTTGAAAACCCTTTACCTTCCCTTCCCTGACTCATGGCCTCGAGCAATGTTTCCTTCAATGTTTCAAATGTCAGGGATATAAGGCAATCTTTCCACTCATTAACGACTTCTGCAAGGATATTTTGTTTCATCTGATCATCAAATTAATATGTTTTGAACACTCTGGCAAAGGAGAACAAAGAATGTCAGTGAAATTTGACGATTCCGTCCAAATTTTATGATTGTAATTATTTTCAGTGCGGTATATCACGAACAAAAATCTTGTTTTGCTAATAATTACCCTAGCTTGTTCTCTTTTGACTATTTCAGACCACCAGAGACTCCAGACAAAGTGTAATTTATTCTTTTAGCGAATGCCAAAATATAAGAGATTAATCTCGATACATTTCGACAGCGTTTGTCAATCTCATACATCTTTGACGTTTTGACAATCGCCTTCGCTATGCTAATATGGACAGAATGAGATGGACAGATGAAACCACGGTTTCCCTCCACGCTAAGTCACATGACATTCAAAAGGACCCTACAATCCTTGTCTCAAACAACAAAACTAGACGAGTATTTCAACGGATAACCACATGTCAATTTACACTGTTACTACAAAAACTGCCCTTAACTGCCTCGCAATAAAGGTGCTGTCATCTCTGTATCTCCATTACCAGACGAACAGTACACTGTATATAAATACATGAATATACACAACGCCAATTTCAACTGACCTTACAAAGGTTATAATCAAAGCAAACCTACTTATCCTATACATACCAGTCTGTCTGGGCGTCGCATTCATGGTGCAGTGCCAAAAATCAATAAATGCCTCCCCATGGGATACGGCGAGCCACCTCTCCCCTTTATGTATAAACAGATAGACAGTTATATATTATATAATGAACATTGACATTGAAGGGTTCGAAATATTGAGTTGGCGTGTGGGGAACGGGATTAAAGAGTACGTAATTTTGAGAAGAGTGGTCCAGGGGCAAGGATTTGTGATGTTCAAGTTTTTATTTCGACTCGTAATATTTTTTGGATGATTAACATTTTCATGGATAACTGTTTTGAGTAGAGGAGACCCGCACTCGTTCTTTAGACCTACTACACAAAAACAGTTTTTGAAGTTCTAGGCCAGTTAATAAAATCTAAGTCGCAATAAATTGCATTGCATTGTATACTTACCTAACTAGTTCCATACAAATCTGTTCAGTTGTTGAGACGTGATAGATTAACAAACATACTTTTACATCACCGTAGAAAAACAAAAAAATACAACCGACTTCCAAAAAAAAATACTACAAATTTTAAAATAACTTTAACTTCGGATGTCGGCGTTGTTGGTTGTTTCTTCGTATTTTAACACCGACTTCCAAAATTAAAGCTATTTTATACTTTGCAGTGTTTTTTTTTATTTGTAAGTCGGTTTTTTGTAAAAAGTTTTTAATTTTTCACTTGTTAGTGGTTTCACACCTAACTACGCCACTGGAAAGTCACAGGAAACCAAAAAACACAATTGCGTTTACTTGGATGACATATTTATAAATATTCACCCACGGTAGATCATTAAACTTGCTAGGACTCATCGGAAATTTCCCCGCAGCATCCCAAAGTCCTGTTCTCTCTATATTTATCTGTTCTACGTCGCTCGATCCCTCGATGGCTAATTAATTGCATTGCCATCCAGTCGTAATGATAAAATGCAACTTTTAATAACCACCGACCCCTCTGAGCCGATTTTAATTAGCTTTTTTGCATTCAAAGCCAGTGATGATTTTGCTTTGATGTTACGGTTTCATTTTTGTTTGTATATAACAACTTGTTGGGGAGTATGTTTTAGCCCTTTTGTGCTAACAGGGATATGCAATTCGACTATATATTGCCAAGAAATACAGATGTCTAAAGGATAGTCCGGTTAAGTAGTAACCAGCCTTAGTGTGCTGTGAGTGGTCATCGTCAAAAAAAAAAAGATGTCTAATTTTTTTCCAATATCAGAATGTGTTTCGGGAAAAACTATGTTTACAATTCTACTGTGTGTGTTTTCTTTGTGTGTTCTTGTAATTTTGTGTTTATCTGTTTACATGTGCAAACAGCGATGTTCAGAAGATTAATGCTACTAATATTATAAACGCGAAAGTTTGTAAGGATGGATGGATGGATAGATGTTTGTTACTCTTTCACGGGTTACTTTTTATCCCGGGAATATGTTCCCTTGGGATACTTTTCGACAAACACGCGGGCGGAGCCGCGGGCGGCAACAGAAATTAATATTATAAATAATAAACTTGTATTTTTGTGTGTACTTATTTATAATAAATGTGTGCTAAAGAAAAGGAGCTACATCTACCANGGTTACTTTTTATCCCGGGAATATGTTCCCTTGGGATACTTTTCGACAAACACGCGGGCGGAGCCGCGGGCGGCAACAGAAATTAATATTATAAATAATAAACTTGTATTTTTGTGTGTACTTATTTATAATAAATGTGTGCTAAAGAAAAGGAGCTACATCTACCAACAAACTGCTTTGCAGTTTGGCAGAGGTAATAATTATGTTGTTAGCAATGTATTACTGTGAATAAACACTTTTTCATCTTGTTTTCATTAATTATTCATTGATAAGAGAAAATTGGTGAAGGAGCATTACCTCTCACTATAATTTTTTTTCTCCTTTCCCATATATATATTTGATATTTATAAGTATATTATTTAGTATTGTGTGTATTTTATATTATTATGTCTAATTAATATTATTTATGATGTTTGTACACTAACCGCCCTAAATCTAACTTCTTTCGTTCAGTCCATCCAAAAGGTTGTCTGTAAGAGAT
This sequence comes from Mamestra configurata, assembly GCA_002192655.3. Lineage (NCBI taxonomy): Eukaryota > Metazoa > Arthropoda > Insecta > Lepidoptera > Noctuidae > Mamestra > Mamestra configurata. Next base: position 64,870 of record NDFZ01004279.1, read on the forward strand.
TGCCCTGTGCGTTAAGACCGCCCATTGTACACTTGTTTTTTAAACGTTTTTATTATGTTTCTAATGAGTTGTACAAAAAAGTATATTATAAATAAATAAATAAATAACATTTCGTATTTTTAAAAGTGTTGGAAGTTCACTTACACCCATATTCAAAGTTATTTCCTCCTCAAATCGCCTCCACTCCATTTCCACAAACCAGTAGCTAGTTATTTACCCCGACTTGAGTTTTTTTCCCGTCGTCATGGCGACTACAAAGAATAGGGGAATTAACTCATCTCTATGAACAACTCTGTAAATAGAAGTATAAAAGTGTATATTTATAACTTTGCTAAATAGCCCTCAATTACCTACCAATTTTTTTTTTTTTTTAAGGATGGGAAATCTTCAAATGACTTCTTCCGCTCTGGGTGGAGCGGAAGGGCGTGTCAGACTCTTACTGACTAAAACCCATCCGTGTTCCTTCTTAAGCCCTTTGCGTTCCAGGGCCGCGGTGACTCTTTCGAACAAATTCCGCAACCCTGGCGATTACCTACCAATTACCGTCCAAGTCTTCTTAATTCGAAAAAAAAACTACTGACCTAACTTAACGTACCTGACTAATTTAACTTTATTCAAGACGTTGATTGGAGGTCAATCAGTAGTATAGATAGTCTTATTTTATTAGATCGTCTATTTAACGCAAGTTTTAAAACTATCTATATTTTTTTCTTTACCTTTAAAAGTAAACATTTTTCTTTTTAACGCTTAGTGGACCTAAAGACTTACTTCTGTCCCATGTAAAAGCTATTTACATGGGACAGAAGTAAAGCATTGCCGCCAGTCTTTAAGGCACACTTCCAGTCGAAAGCGATGCGGAGGAAAATTTTGGCGCCATATTTTAAGGTTTAGTTTAGTAACGAGTGTATTTCGAGTGTACCGTATATAGGTACATAGTTAGTTAAGTTTTTAAAAGAATACATTTTATAGATGTGTGGTAAAAGTCTCGTGTTACGTCGTTCATAAGACGTATTATCCGGACTCACGCGTTCGCTCTGATTTCCCGCGAGGACCTTAACTTTTACCATTCTATTGCGCTTAGAAATTAGTTCCAGACATTGTAGAAGGTTTAATCAATTTTTATCCTAAGTTAGTGTTACTAAAGATTAAAATTTATTAAAACCTATCGAAAAGCCTACCTATGAAACTTGCCTAGATTAGAATTGATTTAACCTTAGAAACATATCTTATGTGGGAGTGGGTATGAAGGACGAAATTTTGTTTAAGTATTTGTCAAACTCTGCTTAAGTTTGAAAATCTGTCAAATTTTGACAGTCAAGTAGGGTTTGACATGTTCTTAACTCCAAATAGTCAATTCAGAATCGGCTCGTAGTCTTTATCCGTACTTCTTGACTACTTAATATTATAAATGCCAGTGAGAATGTCTGTCTCTGTCTGAACGGAGTTTGATGAAACTTGGCCTGATAGGCACATAGGATACTTTTTATCATATAGCACATAGGATACTTCTATCACATAGCACATAGGGTACTTTTATCACAAAGTAAATAGGATACTTTTTATCATATAGCACATAGGATACTTCTATCACATAGCACATAGGGTACTTTTATCACATAGTACATAGGATACTTTTTATCATATAGCACATAGGATACTTCTATCACATAGCACATAGGGTACTTTTATCACATAGTACATAGGATACTTTTATCACATAGCACATAGGATACTTTTTATTATCCCGGCATTATGTTTGGGATGTTAAGTAACCTTAGGGATCATAATATATTTTTCACGCGAGCGAAGCCGCTGATAGATTACAGCAACAACTGCATAATACGTGAAGTATTATGCTACTAATAATTTTCTAGTATTAAAATCCAATGAGGTTCATTGGATTGTTTTATTGTGTGAACAAGCCTAATGACATAACTTATAAAATCTGGGTACCAGGTATGATTTGACATTTTGTATCGAGTGAAAATATATAATTTAGGGCTGATGTTTCAAGTGTCTGATATTTTTTAACTGAAGAATAAATCGCCGCTTGATACATTTTCCATACAAAAGCTGTGAAACCATCGTTTTTATTCCTGAGAGAAGTTATCTGACTTGTAAAAACATGGCTCTTGGGGCTGATTTTTTTTGAAGTATAGGTATGGCCGTTTGACATATTTCACACTATCTTTTACCCGCCACTTCGTATGCGCATATCCCATTTTTCTCGTTCCCGCATCCTCCTCATGAACAACTCCAGCCATTGGTGAAACCGCGTGAAAATCCGTTCACTAGTTTTTAAGTTTATCGCGAACATACAGACAGACGCGGCGAGGGACTTTGTTTTATAATATGTGGTGATAGTGAAACAAAAACTGTCAAACCTTCGTTTTTGTTGCTCATATAAAAGTTATCAGATAAGAGACTACTGAAAAATCAACTCTTGCTTAATAAAATAACGAAACGAAAACTTGCATAACAAAAACCTACACTTTTGTTATAGACTGTTAAAGACTCCTTATAACTTGAAACGTGTCACTACCCATACCTTATTCTTATTATTCCCACCCTTGCCTTCGCAAAGTTACCTCAATTCTTTTCCATAAATGTTACGAACGTTTAGTTATACCGATTGTGTTTATATAAGAGTTACACAAGAAAATCTCAAAAATGTTGTTTCGTAAGCAAAGTGTAGGAGTCTTTTACAAGAAGTTTGTTCTGAAATATGGTTGAAGCTAATTCAGTACCGAAAAGGCAGGTGATTTAAATATTGCGTAAGAGGAATCACGTTTTGTTACGTACGAAATGTTACGTGGTCTTTTATTTATTTCAAAAAATAATATCTATTAATATATAAGTGTGTGTAATTGTACCTATTAGTACATAAGTGTGTGCTGTATATTAGTGTAATGTTGGGTGCATTGTGCTCACATAATATAATTAACTAGCACTTCGCCCGCGACTTCGTCCGCGCGGATTTAGTAGGTACTCCACAA